>JAHIAM010003748.1:0-66753 GCA_021605205.1 Aegilops longissima
CGTGCCACCTATGATGTAGTAGCCTATGTCTTTGGACTCTATGTATCGAACTCTATGCATGATTCCTTTGTAAGATATGCCAACTACTATGTAGTTTCTATCGTGCTATTTTCGTTATGCATGTTTCATCAAGAATGATTCTTATCCTTTGCATAACTTCTCAAATCTGAACTACCCTGTTATATAATAGCAGGATGGTTAGGCCAGCTGGTCGTGGTCGTGGTGCCAACTTCCCACCACTTTGAGTACATGGCTGGTATGGTCCAACAACTTGAGATGAATCGCCAGTTCATGGAGAACATGATGGCTCAGTTTCCTCGCCCCAATATGAACCCGGCACCCAAATGGAACAACTCTGCGAGTTTCATACGCTGAACCCGGCGTGTACCGCAGCTCAACACAGCATTTGGATGCTGATGGTAGCTCCGTGACATCACCTATGAGATGGAGTCTGCTGATGTAGCCCCCTGCCGGCTATGTCACTTTTGCTTCCTTCTTCACGAAGGGACCCGCAGCTCAATGGTGGGACAGCCACGGCGTACTCTGCCAGTTGGAACACTCATCACGGCGGACTTCCGGGCTGCCTTCCGTGCCGCTTCATCCCTCAAGGGTCATGGACCGGAAGAAGCGTGAGTTCATAACCTCACCCAAGGCAACAAGACTGTTGAAGCCTATCGGCGAGTTCTGGACTTGTCTCGCTATCTTTGAAGAGGATATTACAAGCGATGCCGCAGACAAGAGAAGTTCCGTGGCGGCCTTCAAGGCGACATCAAGCTCGCGCTTCGGTGCCGCGACTTTGCTGATTTCGCCACCTTGGTGAACAAAGCTATCAATGTCGAAACTGGAGTGCGAGGAATACCGAGCTCTAACGGCGCAGCACCGTGACACGGGCTCATCTTGAGCCCGTCCTCGCGAGCGCAAGATATGGATTCCCAACGGTATGTACCAGCGAATACTGCTCCAAAGGCGAACTATCTGCACCTCGATGCGCCTACAACTAAGCAGCCAAAGCTTCGGCTCCACCACCCCAAGCTCCTGTTCCCACCCCCAATAATGGCTTGTGCTTGGTGCGGACAACGGGGCACCGTGCTAGAGAATGCAACGAACCAGAATCGGATGGCCCTTCGGCAGTGGCCGTGGAAACACCCGAACCGCAACAACACTGCCAAGTCTTATGGTCAAGCTCGAGGCCAACCACGTTGATCGAGCGAAGCTCAAGACCAGCACTGCTCTTTGTGATGGGTACACTCCTCGTAAATTCGAGTACCGGCATGCGTTTTATTTGATCTGAGGCATCGCATTCATTCATGTCTGAAGATTTTGCATTCATGCATGGCATTAAAAGTGAAGACATGAATGCTTCACTATTAGTACACACCCTGCGGGCCAATGTCGAACCTCCATGATTTGCAGCAGCGTCCCGTTGAAATCAAAGGGCTGAGTTCCTTGTCTCTCCCATCGTCTTTGAAGTCTTGTAGCATTGACCTCATGCAGGGAATGAATTGGTTAAAGGCACATCTTGCTTCCATAGTTTGCGCCACGAAGACCGTCCATCTGCTACACCCTTGGATGAAATAGTCACTTACCAAGCTCATTTGGTGCAAAATGCGAGGCTAGGCTCTATGCATTGAATGCATTGAGCGCCGCACCACTCGAGGGTATTGAAAACATTCTGTCGTTTGCAATTTCAAGGCGTCTTTCTGAAGAACTTCTAGGATTCCCCACTGCTAGAGCTGTCGAATTCGTCATCGACTTGAAACGAGCACCACTCCTATAGCCAGCGACCCTACAAGATGCCGCCGCAGAACTCCTTGAGCTAAAGGAGGAAATCGACAAATCTCTACAAAGTGGTTTCATTCGCCCAAGTTGCTCTCCTTGGGAGCACCTTCTCTCTTTGTCAAGAAGAAGGATGGGACAAACCGATTGGTCCAGACTACCGCCCCATAAATCAAGCTACCATTAGAATAAATATCCTCTTCCTCGGATCAATGATCTTTATGATCAATTGGCTGGTTCGTCGGTGTTCTCGAAACTTCGACTTGAGGTTGGGTTACCACCGGATCCGTGTTAGTGAGGAGGATATCCCTAAGACCGCCTTTGTGACTCGTTATGGTTCATCACGAGTACCGTCATGTCTTCGGCTTAACCAATGCTCCAGCCACCTTCTCTCGCTGATGAACTATATATTCATGGATTACCTCGACAAGTTCGTCGCGTGGTTTATCTGGATGATATCTGATCTTTTCAAGAATGAAGAAGAACATCTTTGAACATCTTAGTCTTGTCTTTGGAAAAGCTACGAGAGCATCAACTCTATGCCAAGTTCTCCAAATGTGAATTACGGCTTCCCAAAGTAACCTATCTTGGGCATGTCATTTCTAAGGATGGTATTGCCGTCAACCTGAAAGAGTTCAGGCTATTCTCGATTGGACTCCTCCGAAGAGCGTTAAGCAAGTCGAGAAGTTTTCTCGGTCTACTTGACTATTGCCGTCGATTAAATCGAGAACTTCTCCAAGATTGCCGAGGCCTCGACTAACTTTGTTGCATAAGGCGTCAAATTCCAATGGACGAGATAAGTGTCGGGAAAGTTTCCGGGCACTCAAAGACAAGTTGACTTCGCCCATGCTAGCTCCTCGATACTAAGAAGGACTTCGTCATTTCTTCTTGCGGCTTCTTCGTCAAGGTTTAGGCGGTGTCCTAATGCAAGAAGCGCAAAGTGGTTGCTTATGCCTCTCGGCAGTTGCGCCCTCACGAAGAGAACTACCAGTTCACGACCTCGAACTTCTGCCGTCATTCATGCACTAAGCGGTGGCGACATTACCTTCTCGGTAAGTGTCTGTTTACTCAGCAGGACTGAACCTCCGGCAAAGAGAGATGGATGGAGATTGTGCGAACTTTGATTTGGGTATTTCCTATCGCCCGAGCAAGGCTAATGTAATGGCTGATGCCTTGAGCATAAGTCTTCTGCAACCACCTTGAGTTCACAAAGTTCAGCCCCCACTTGTTGAAGAATTCAGAAAGCTGAACCTCCATATTGTTCCTCGGTGCACTCGCTCCCCTCCTCCGGAGTTCCATAAGATGAATCTCCGTGTTGTTCCCCAGGTTCCCTCTATACCCTGGCTGTTGAACCGATCTCGTGGGCACCATAAAGACAATGCAAGGATTTGACTCTGAAGTCTACAAGATTAAGCAAGACCTCAAAAGGAACTCCTCATTCTTCACTATTCTTGATGATGGCGCCTTGTACTTCAAAGGCCGCCTAGTGGTGCCGTGTAAGTAAAATCTGAATATGACTCGAGAAGGTTATGAAAGAAGCTCATGATCGCCTCTATGTATCCATCACGGTAGTACAAAGATGTACCAAGACATTAAATCGAGAGATTACAGTGGTCTAACATGAAGCAAGACATTGCTCGCTATGTTGCTGAGTGTGGCGTTTGCCATCGTATCAAGCAGAACATCAAAGGCTCTTTGGAACTCTGCAGCCTATCTCTATTCCTGAATGGAAATGGGACCATGTTGAAATGGACTTAAATCCTTTGGATTTCCCAAATCGCGAGAAAGGTAATGATGCTATTCTTGTCGTCATTGACCGGCTTTCTAAAGTTGCTCATTTACGGCGGTCGAAGAAGCGATCACTGCTAGCCAGCTTGCAACTCTCTATATGTCGAAATTGTTTCACTTCACGGTATCCCACTGGTTGTCGATTCGGACCGTGGCAGCTTATTCACTTCAAGATTACGGGCAAGTTTTCAAAAGCTATGGGGACTCATTTATCTTTCGATCTGCGTTTCATCCAAGTCTCAAGGCAAGTTGAGCGTGTCAACCAAATTCTCGAAGACATGCTTGAGCTTGTGTCGTTCCTTGGCAAAAAATGGGAGGAATCTCTCCCGTATGCTGAGTTCTCTTATAATAATAGCTATCAAGCTAGTCGAAGATGGCCCCCTCGAAGTGCTATATGGGCGAAAGTGCGAACCCCTCTGAGCGGTGAGAAGCGGGGCGTCCACTCTTGGTCGGATATTATCCAACATGCCAAGAACAAGTCCGCATTATTCGCGAGAATCTCAAGACTGCTCAATCGCGTCAAAAGAGTAATTATGACCGTCATCATAAAGACATGGTCTATCAACTTTGGCGAAAAGGCCTATATTCGCGTTACACCAATGAAGGGTGCTCACGGCCGGGATCAAGGCAAGCTAGCTCCTCGCTATATTGGCCCATTCACTATTACGGAAAAGCGTGGAAAAGTGGCTTATCAGCTGGAGCTTCGTCGAACCTTTCTCGAGTTCACGATGTGTTCCACGTGTCCCAACTCCGGCGCTGCTTCAAGGACCCAATCGAGCGATGGACCATGAAGTGCTCGGTGCAGCAGGACCTCTCCTATAAAGAGCATCCGGTCCGCATTCTCGACCAAGCTGAGCGCCGCACACCGTCGGAAAGCGATCAAGTTCCTCAAAGTCGATGGTGAATCACTCACGAAAGCGAAGCCACACAGGAGCGAGGATGCGTCTACGAGATGAATACCCGCACTCTTTCCTTCTACCTCCTAAATCTGGGGCCGAGATTTCTTGTAATGGAGGAGATTTGTAACACCGGATGATTAAGCATGATAATCACCTCGATTCTTTGTGACTAAACTCACGTTGATTCGAACCGGTCTAAAACAAATTCAAAAAAAAAGCAAGCGATAAAAGTTTTCAAAACTAAAACTAAAATGTTAGGGGTTGTCAAAATAACAAACCTAATTATGGTGGGGTGCATACATTTTTGTAAAGTGTTTTGGTATTTTAAATAAACTAAAGCAGAAAAGAAGAAAATAAGAAAAAGAAAAGATAAAACAAGCTGAGTGGGG
The DNA here is from genome assembly GCA_021605205.1 of Aegilops longissima. Classification (NCBI taxonomy): domain Eukaryota; kingdom Viridiplantae; phylum Streptophyta; class Magnoliopsida; order Poales; family Poaceae; genus Aegilops; species Aegilops longissima. The sequence continues at coordinate 4,853 of JAHIAM010003748.1, forward strand.
AAAAACCCAACAGCCTGGGCCAAGCCCCCCCACGGCCCGATTAGCCACACCATGGGCCAGCCCAACCGCCCCACTTATCCCCCCTCCCGGCTGGGAACCCTAGCCCTCATCCCCGATCCCTTTCTCCCTCCCCGATCTAGATGGGGCGATTCAAATCGCGCCCCGGCCCGGCGACCCCGCCCGCCCGACCGCGTGCCCCTCTCCCCTGCGCCTCGCCGCCGCCTGGATCCCCCTCCCCCCGTCGCCCCCATGAGGCCCTCGCCGCCAGGGGTCGTCCCGACCCCCACGCCTCACGGATCGCCCGGCGCCCGGTCGGCCGCCTCCCGCCCTCCTCCTCACCCGGGCGACCACGGCCGCCCGGCGCTCGTCTTAGACCCCGCGTTCCCCAGTGACTCTCCCTCTCCCCTCGGGCCCCTCTCCCCTCCCTCCCCTCCCGAACACCGCCCGTCGCTTGCAGCCTCCCGTCGCCCGGCTCGGCCCCCCTCATGGTCACAGCAGCCACGCCCGCCACGCCCGCCGTCCCCACCTCCCTCTCCTTTCTCCTCGCCCGAGCAGCGCTCTCCCCCCCTCCGCCGCACCCGGGCGCCCCAGCGCATGAACTCAACGCCCGGCGCCCCGGTGAACAAGCAGTCACAGGCCGAGCCCGTGTGGCTCGGCCGCGCCATAACCCCTCCCGGCCCCGTGCACGCCCCGACGGAGACCGAACCTCCTCGCCGCCTCCGCCACTCGCCGGCGCCCGTTTCGGCCGAGTCCGGCCGACCCCTTGCCCCCATCGGACGCGCCCTCTCCCCTTCGAGCAGCGGCCGCGCCCGTTAGGCCACCGGAGCGAAGTCAAGCGAGCTCGGCGCCCCCTCCGCGCGGATGTTCAGAGCCAACTCCGGCCCCCCTGTGGCGTGGCCACAGGGCCCCTTGGTGCCATTTATTGGGCCAGGGCCCCCCTCGCTCTGTTGACTCGGTCGGCCGAGGTGACCGATCAACCCCCCCTTGCCAGCGACATGGGGCCCCACCCCAAGAAGCGTTTTAAAAATAAAAAGAAAAGGATAATGGAATTTAAATAAATAATAAATAAAAATGAATAAAACTAATTAATTAATTAATTAATTAATTAATTAATTAAGTAATTAATTAATCTAATTAATCTGATTAATTAAACCTAATGACTAATTAACCTAATTAACTCATTAATTAAAATTAACTAAGTTAATTAGTTAGCGATTGTGTAATGACGGGTCCCACATGTCGGGGTTGACTCGGTCAACCCTGTTATTGACTTGACGTCGGCATGACATCATCTTGGCGTCAAATATCCATTTTCGAATTAATTAATTAATTAATTAAATTCGAAATTATTAAAATCTTTTAAAATCATATCTTTTAATCCGTAACTCGGATTAAAATATTTTCAACATGAAAGTTGCTCGAGCGGCGTGGCGAATCCGGATCGTGATCCGTTCGTCCGCCACACACCTCTAACCTATCAGACCTGCAACTTTCCCCTCGGCTCCTACGCTGAAAACCACGAAACACAGAATACTTTCCGGATGTTTCCCTAACAGTACCACCTCATACCACGTTAGAACACGCCTAACATCGCTTCTTGGCATGTCATGCATCGATATGCATCTGTTTACTTGGTATTCATTGTTTCTTCCCCTCTTCTCTCCGGTAGACTACGAGACCGGCTGCTTCTTCGGCGATTCGACTACGGTGTTGTGACCCCTCTCTCTTGCGAGCAACCAGGCAAGCCCCCCTTGATCACGAGATATCGCCTACTCTTCTCTATGATGCTTGCATTAGAGTAGTATAGCATATTCTTGTTTTGAGATACTCCTATCTTGTTGCATAGCTTTGTCCTTGTTACCTTTGTTGTTACCTTTACTGCAATCCTATATGCTTAGTATAGGATGCTAGTACTTTCATCTGTGGCCCTACATTCTTGTCCGTCTGCTAGTGCTATACTATCGGGCCGTGATCACTCGGGAGGTGATCACGGGTATATACTATATACTTTATACATGATACATGTGAGACTAAAGTCGGGTTGGCTTGTGGAGCACCATGGTGATTCCGCAGTTAGGCTGAAAGGACCTTTGTCGCAGCCCTGGATGGATCTTTGGGGCGGAGGCAGGCAGAGTTGAGACCGCCTAGGAGAGGTGGGCTGGCCTGTTCGGCGTTCGCGAATACTTAACTGCAGCAACGAGGTCTTGGTATTTGATCTGAGTTGGCTCTGAGCTTATCGCACTAACCATCTACGTGGGAGTAGTTATGGGTATCCGGCGTCGTGGTATCGGCGAAGCACTTGACGTCGTGACGGCGGCTTGGCGCGGATTGGATTGGAGCGCTGTTAGGCTAGGTGCGCCTCCGGCCGCCCTCATAGCGTCTGCGGTGTGCTTAGGGCGATGGGCCCGGACCCTGGCGCTTAGGTTTAGACCGCGTCTTGGCCTCTCTGTTGTGCCTAGGTGGGGCTGCGGCGTGTTGATCTTCGCGGCGGGCATGACCGAGGAAAGTGTGTCGGCCAAATGGGATCAAGCGTCTTTGGGTAAGTTGGTGCACCCTGCGGTGATTAATCTATTGAATAGCCGTGATCTTGATAACAGGGCGACTTGGAGTTGTACCTTGAGCTTATGACAACTAGAACCGGATACTTGATAAAACACACCCTTTCAAGTGCGGATACAACGGTGGTCGCTCTCGCTCGGGGATATGGCGAGGGATCGCGGGTAGGATTATTGCTATGTGATGTTACTTGGAGGACTTCACTTGTCCTCTTCTACTGTTGCAGACAGGCGAGTCGAAGCGTAGTCTTTGTTAAGACTAGCTATCCCCTCTTATTACGGCATTCTGCGATTCGGTCCGCGATATGGCCTTTTACACATATATCCATGCATATGTAGTGTAGCTCCTTGCTTGCGAGTACTTTGGATGAGTACTCACGGTTGCATTGTTCCCCTTTTCCCCTATCTCTACTCGATTGCTGCAACAGGCGATGGAGCCGAGGCGAGCGCCACCGCCTATGACAACTACTACTGGAGGTGCCTACTACTACGTGCAGCCGGCGGCGACCGAGGAGTAGCTAGGAGGATCCCAGGCGGGAGGCCTGCTCCTCTTCGTCTGTATCGGTTTGTGCTAGCCCGTAAGGCGGACTTGTTTAACTTATACGTACTCGAGATATTGTTGCTTCCGTGACTCGTCTATGATCGAGCACTTGTATTCGAGCCCTCGAGGCCCCCGGCTTGTATTATGATGCTTGTATGACTTATTTTATTTGTAGAGTTGTGTTGTGATATCTTCCGTGAGTCCACGATCTTGATCGTACACATTTGCGTGCATGATTAGTGTACGATTAAATCGAGGCGTCCTGCAGCGCCCCTCTAGGCGCGCCCACCTCGTGGGTCCCTGTTGCTCCACCAGCGTACTCCTTCCTCCTATATATACCTCGTACCCCCAAGCAGTCAGAACAGGGCCAAAACCTAATTTCCACCGCAACTTCCTGTATCCACGAGATCCCATCTTGGGGCTGTTAGGAGCTCCATGGGAGGGCATCCACCACGGAGGGCTTCTACATCATCACCATAGCCCCTCCGGTGAAGTGTGAGTAGTCTACTTGAGACCTTGGGTCCATAGCTAGTAGCTAGATGGCTTCTTCTCTCTTTTGGATCTCAATACAATGTTCTCCCCTCTCTCGTGGAGATCTATTCGATGTAATCTTCTTTTTGCGGTGTGTTTGTTGAGATCGATGAATTGTGGGTTTATGATCCAGCTTATCTATGAATAATATTTGAATCTTCTCTGAATTCTTTTATGTATGATTGGTTATCTTTGCAAGTCTCTTCGAATTATCCATTTGGTTTGGCCAACTAGATTGGTAGTTCTTGCAATGGGAGAAGTGCTTAGCTTTGGGTTCAATCTTGCGGTGTCCTTCCCAGTGACAGGGGAAGCAAGGCACATATTGTATTGTTGCCATCGAGGATAACAAGATGGGGTTTTTATCATATTGCATGAATTTATCCCTGTACATCATGTCATCTTGCTTAAGGCGTTACTCTGTTTTTAACTTAATACTCTAGATGCATGTTGGATAGCGGTCGATGAGTGGAGTAATAGTAGTAGATCTGAGAATCGTTTGGTCTACTTGTCTTGGGCGTGATGCCTATATACATGATCATACCTAGATATACTCATAACTATGCTCAATTCTATCAATTGCTCAACAGTAATTTGTTCACCCACCGTAGAATACTTATGCTCTTGAGAGAAGCCACTAGTGAAACCTATGGCCCCCGGGTCTATTCTCATCATATCAATCTCCATCACTTTAATACTTGCTTTGTTTTTACTTTTCCTTTTACTTTTTGCTTTGCATCTCTATACCAAAAATACTATTTATCATCTCTATCAGATCTCACTCTCGTAAGTGACCGTGAAGGGATTGACAACCCCTAATCGCGTTGGTTGCGAGGAGCTATCGTTTAATGCGGTATGAGGGACTTGTCGTGGCCTCCTCTTGGATTGATACCTTGGCTCTCAAAAGCGGGGAAATACTTACGCTACTTTGTTGCATCATCCTCTCCTCTTGAAATCAACGCAGTGCTCAAGAGGTAGAAAAGCGCGCCGTAGCATGTACCGTCACGATACAACAGCCGGGTGTAAGAAAGTAAATCTGACCCGTCACGTACATATGGCCGGGGTCTCGAACGCCTACTTGTGCATACATACGGCCAGGACTCGTGTACATGGCTGGGTCGGAACGAAGAAACTGCATCATCGTCCTGTTCATGGGGAGCCAACCGGTGGGTCGAAGCGGAATGTGTCTCGTGTTCATCCGAGCCAACGGCTTGGGCAGAAACAACCGATGAAACAAGGCACAGCGTCTTTGCGAGCGGAGAAACAACCTTGTGTTCGATCGGCCCGCAGGCGAAATGGGATCTGTTGATCGTGAAGTGCAGCATACCGCAAAATAGAAAAGCAGACTTCTCTTGGACCTCCTACGGTGAAGCTTGGGGTCCTTTTGGTTGGGAGGGTGTGGCGTGCCGCCAAAAGCGGAGAAGCGGACTTATGTTGGGCGCTTCGGTCAAAATGGGGTTCTTTTCGCCGGGAGGGTGTGGCATACCGCAAAATGGGACTCGAGAGGATCTGTTCATCTCCTTTGTCGACCTCCTCCGGCTTCCATGAGCTCTGTTCATCCACCGTCGACCTCCTCCGGCCTCAACTGCATTTGTTCATCCACGGGCTCCTGTTCATCCAACCTCCACCTTGCGCTCCTCCACCGGCTACTGTTCAACCAGCCCTCTCCGCGGGGTCCTGTTCAACCACCCCTCCACGGGCTAGTGTTCGTCTAGCCCTCCAGCGGCAACTGGTCAACCAGCCCTCCATGGGGTCGTCCTGTTCATCCAGCCCTCCACGGGGTCCTATTCATCCACCCCCAACCGGCTCGATCGGGGTCCTGTTCATCCAGCGGCAACGACCTCTACTACCACGGGGTCCTGTTCATCCAACCCCCCACCAGGAACTGTTCATCCAAACCCCCCCAACAACGCTCCACTGTTCATCCAGAGGCAGCATCGATCGACTTGATTAGCGGCGATGCAAGCGGAATCACCGGGTTCGATTAACGACAAGGGATCAATCGCTCGGGTTTAGTTAGAGCCCAACGCATCGCTAGGGTTTAGTTAGGCATAACGCCTACGCACAGCTTGTCGTCTGAGAAAGCGTGCATTGCTCAGCCTCCGACCACCCGTAGCAGGAACTCCCCAATATTTTCCTCACCTCGCTTACGCCATGATTTTCCGTCTGGGCAGCCCAAAGAATGTCATGCAAGCGCATCTGGCCCACCGGGGCCGAAAAGCCCATTTACGTCATGATTTTTGTCATAAGTAGGAGCCCACCAAGTCTATGATGATCTGGGTGTTGTCACAATTATCGTCATAGAAGTGTCATAAGCATGACATAATTTTTTTCGTTCGGCCCAAAATGTCACGGATGTGTCTTTTTTTGTAGTGTTGGGATCCGATGAACTTTGAGTTTATGATCAGATCTATTTTAGCCATGGAAGTTATTTGAGTTTCGATCTCTTATATGCATGATTACTTATAGCCTCGTATTTCTTCTTTGAATCTTTGGTTTAGTTTGGCCGAATAGATCAATTTTTCTTGCCTTGGGAAGAGGTGCTTTGTGATGGGTTCGATCTTGCGGTGCTCAATCCTAGTGACGGAAGTGGACATGACACGTATGTATCATTGCTATTAAGCATAACAAGATGGGGTCTATTCCTACATGAATAGATCTTGTCTACATCGTGTCATCGTTCTTATTGCATTACTATGTTTTTCCATGAACTTAATACACTAGATGCATGCTGGATAGCGGTCGATGTGTGGAGTAATAGTAGTAGATGCACACAGGAGTCGGTCTACTAATCTTGGAAGTGATGCCTATATATTGATTATTGCCTGGATATCGTCATAATTATTTGAAGTTCTATCAATTGCCCAACAGTAATTTGTTTACCCGTCGTATGCTATTTTTTCTCGAGAGAAGCCACTAGTGAAATCTACGGGCCCCGGGTCTATTCTTTATCATATCTGCTTTACGATCTTTTATTTGACACTTTTATTTTTAGATCTATTATTCCAAAAACCCAAAAATACCTTGCTGCATTTTTTGTTATTTATTTTATTTCGTGTTTCCGCGAGATCTATTTATCCAATCTACTACAAACCAATCTATATTTTACCCGGGAGGGATTAACAACCCCTCTTACCCGTCGGGTTGCAAGTATTTGTTCTTTGTGTGCAAGTACCGTTTACATAGTGTTGCTTGGTTCTCCTAATGGTTCGATAACCTTGGTCTCATCACTGAGGGAAATACCTACCGTAGCTGTGCTGCATCATCCCTTCCTCTTCGGGGAAAATACTGACGCAGACACGAGCCATCAGATTTGCATGGAACTAACCCGTACTAATGTTGTTTTCAGCAGAACTACAGTGGTGTTGTTTTTTGTGCAGAAATGAAAGTTCTCCAAATGAGCTGAAACTTTTTGACGATTTTGTTGGAACAAAAGAGACCCCAAAGCTTCATGGGAGGTCCAGAAGAGCCACGAGGAGGGCACAACCCACCAGGGCGCGCCTGAGGGGCCTGGCTTGCCACAGTGGGTTGTGCTCACCTCGAGGCCCATCTTAGCGTGAAACCAATGCCAAAAATCCAACAAATAAAGAAACCATCAAAAATAACCCTAGATCAGAAGTTCCGCCGCCGCAAGCCTCTGTAGCCACAAAAAACCAATTTAGACCCCGTTCCGGCACTCCGCTAGAGGGGGAAATCATCACCGGTGGCCATCTTCATCATCTCGACGGCCACCATGATGAGGAGGTAGTAGTCCACCCTCGGGGATGAGGGTTTGTACCAGTAGCTATGTTTTTAATCTCTCTCTCTCTCTCTCTCTCTCTCTCTCTCGTGTTCTTGAGATGTCATGATCTTGATGTATCACGGGCTTTGTTAATATAGTTGGATCATATGGTGTTTTCCCCTCTCTATCTTGTTGTGAATTGAGTTTTCCCTTTGAGATTTCGTTTTATCGGATTGAATACTTTTATGGATTTGAGAGCACTTGATGTTTGTCTTGCTATGAATACCCATGGTGACGATGGGGTATCATATTGATTCACTTGATATGTGTTTTGGCACTCAACTCGCGGATTCCCGAGGTGACATTGGGGTAATCTATACATAGGGGTTGATGCATGTTCTTGTCTTTGATTCTTCGGTAAAATTATTGGGTCACTCTTTAAGGTTCTTTGTGTTGGATTGATTATTATGAATCTAAAATTGCTTGATGCATATCATATAATCAACTCATGGATACTCACGGTGACATTGGAGTATCTAGGTGACATTAGATTTGGTTGTGGTGTATCATATGGTGTTATTTTAGTACGAACTCTTGGTTAGGTCGATCGAAAAGAATAGCTTGGTGTTTTTTTTGTACGAACTCTAGGATAGATTGATCAGAAAGAATAGCTTTGAGGTGGTTTCGTACCCTACAAACAATTTCTTCTTATGTTCTCTGCTAGATAGGAACTTTGGAGTGATTCTTCTTCACACGTTGAGAGATGGTTACATGATCCAATTAGATTAGCATTGTTGAGAGATTGCACTAGCGAAAGTACGGACCCTAGGCCTCATTTCAAGCATTGCAATACCGTTTGTGCTCTGTTTTATCAGTTGCTACCTTGCTGTTTTTATTGTTCCTATTACACAAATAAATATCTACTATCATTACTACACTTGTATCACCATCTCTTCGCCGAACTAGTGCACCTATACAAATTACCATTGTATTTGGTGTGTTGGGGACACAAGAGACTCTTTGTTGTTTGGTTGCACGGTTGTTTGAGAGAGACCATCTTCATCCCATGCCTCCCACGGATTGATAAACCTTAGGTCATCCACTCGAGGGAAAATTGCTACTGTCCTACAAAACTCTGCGCTTGGAGGCCCAACAAGAGTCTGCAAGAATAAAGTTGCGTAGTAGACATCAGGTATTTCCCCTAGTTATGAAACCAAGGTATCAATCCAGTAGAACCAAGCAATACTATGTAAACGGTACCTGCACACAAAGAACAAATACTTGCAACCCGACACGTAAGAGGGGTTGTCAATCCCTCCACGGTAAAAAGATAAATTTATTTGTGGTAGATTGGATAAATAGATCTCAATAAAACACGAAATAAAATAAGTAATAAAAAAGTGCAGCAAGGTATTTTTGGGTTTTTGGAATAATAGATCTTAAAATAAAAGTGGCAAATAATAGATCAAAAAGCAAATATGATAAAGAATAGACCCGGGGGCCGTAGATTTCACTAGTGGCTTCTCTCAAGAATTAGCACACTATGGGTAAACAAATTACTGTTGGGAAATTGATAAAACCTCAAATAATTATGACGATATCCAGGCAATGATCATTATATAGGCATCACGTCCAATATTAGTAGACCGACTCCTGCCTGCATCTACTACTATTACTCCACACATCGATCGCTATCCAGCATGCATCTAGTTGTATTAAGTTCATGGAGAAATGGAGTAATGCAATAAGAATGATTACATGATGTAAATGAGATATATTCATGTAGGAATAGGCCCATCTTGTTATCCTTAATATCAATGATACATACGTTTCTTGCTGCCCCTTCAGTCACTGGGTACCAAAGATTTAAAGAAGAAATATGAGGCTATAAATAATCATGCAAATAAGAGATCAAGAACTCAAATAACTTTCATGGATATATAGATCTGATCATAAACTAAAAGTTCATCGGATCCCAACAAACACACAGCAAAAAAAAGAGTTACATCTGATAGATCTCCAAGAGACCATTGTATTGAGAATCAAAAGAGAGAGAGGAAGCCCTAGCTACTGCCTACGGACCGGTAGGTCTATGATGAACTACTCACGCATCATCAAAGAGGCACCAATGAGGATGATGAACCCCTCCGTGATGGTGTTTATATTGGATCTTGTGGTTCTGGAACTTGTGGTAATTTGGAACTGTGTTTCGTCGACTATCATAGGGTTTTTGGAATATTTGGGGATTTATAGGACGCAAGGGCGGTGCGGGAGGCCACCGAGGTGGGCACAACCCACCTGGGCGCGCCTGGCCCCCCAGGCGTGCCCTGGTGGGTTGTGCTCCCCTCGGAGCACCCCTCTGGTACTTCTTTGGCCCATCTTGTGTCTTCTGATCCATAAAAATTCTCCAAAAAGTTTTGCTCCATTTGGACTCCGTTTGGTATTGATTTTCTATGAAGTAAAAAACAAGCAAAAAATAGCAACTGGCTCTGGGCAATATGTCAATAGGCTTGTCCCAAAGAATGATATAAAGGTGCTATAAAATGATTGTAAGACATCCAAGAATGATAATATAACAACATGGAACAAGTAAAAATTATAGATACGTTGGAGACGTATTAGCATCCCCAAGCTTAACTCCTACTCGTCCTCAAGTAGGTAAATGATAAAAACAATTTTTTTGATGTGGAATGCTGCCTAACATGTTCATCACATATTCTTTTCTTTTGTAGCATCGACATTTGGACTTTCATAGGATTCAAAGCAATAGTCTAGTTTTGACATGAAGACTTAAATACTCAAGCATATCAACAAGCAACCATGTCTTTCAAAATATCAACACTAAAGCAAGTTATCCCTAGCCCATCAAGCTCAATCATTGATCCATTCATGAAACACACTTGCATATTAGCTATACCCAATGCTCAAGTACGATCATAGTGCCCCTTAGTTGGTGCTTTATAAGAGAAGATGGAGACTCAAATAAAAATAAAAATTACATAAAGTGAATAGAGAGGACCTTCCGAGAGGGAAGTAGGGATTTGTAGAGGTGCCAGACTCAAAGCTTAAATTGAGAAATAAATTTTTTGAGAGGCATACTTTTCCCATCAACGATAACGACCGAGTAATTCCCAACACTTTCCATGATAGATATATCATCGGCGGTTCCCAAACAGAAAATAAAGTTTATTCTTTTTCCACCATTCTTTCACATTCCATGCCTAGCTGTATCCATGGGTACCGTCCATACCGACACTTTCTGAGGAATTTATTATTTGACAACATAAAGTATATTTCTTTTTCATTTCGGGACTGGGCATCCCTATTACCGCCGTACTCTCATGCAATGACAAGTGAATAAACACTCATCTTGAGAATAACACATCTAGCATGGAAAATATTGTCCACGCCCTGCCGCTTCATGAGCGGTACGAGCACACAAAAAGTAAATTTATTTTGAAAATTAGAGATGTCATATACAATTTTGCTTTGAACGACACGGGAATACCGCATATAGGTAGGTATGGTGGACTCATATGTCAAAACTTGGTTTAAAACTTTGGATGCACAAGTAGTATTTCTACTTGGTACAAATGAAGTCTAGCAAATGGATTGAGAAGCATCCAACCAAGAAACAAGCACATAAGCAAGCATTAAGCATAACTAACACCAAATAGTGCACCACAAGTAGGATGTAATTTCATTGCAAAACTATTGACTTTCGTGCTTGCATAGGGAATCACAAACCTTAACACCAATATTTACTAAAGTAAATTACTCACTGATAACCCACAAGTGTAGGGGATTGTTTGTAGCCTTCTTCGATAAATAAGAGTGTCGAACCCAACGAGGAGCTAAAGGTAGAAAAAATATTCCCTCAAATTCTATCGACCACGGATACAACTCTACGCACACTTAATGTTTGCTTTACCTAAAACAAGTATGAATCTATTTTTCAAGAATAAAACTATGAGTACTTTGCGAAAATAAAACTATGAGTATAATGCAAGACAATAAAAGTAGATAACTTTTGTCAATAAGAAAGTCATTTGTCCCTAGGTGACTGATAACTAAACCGATGATCATTGTTGCAATTTTATATGTGGGAGAGGCATGAGCTAACATACTTTCTCTACTTGGATCATATGCACTTATGATTGGAACTCTAGCAAGCATCCACAACTACTAAATATCATTAAGGTCGTGAAACCCAACAATAGCATTAAGTATCAAGTCCTCTTTATTCCCATATGCAACAACCCACTTATCCGTGTTTAGGTTTCTGTCACTCCTGCAACCGACAATAAGCGAATCATGAACATATTGCAACACCCTACATCAGAGATCCCTCCGTTTGCATGACACGGAGGGCACCATAGGACAACACCATAAATAAAATATACACTCATACCAACCAAGATCACGATTAACCCACATGACAAAAAGGATCTACTCAAACATCATAGGATAGCCAAATATCATTGGGAAATAATATATGGAGTTGAGCACTATGTTTAAGTAGAGATTATAGCGGGGAGAAGGGAGGTTACGCTGCTACATAGAGAGGGAGATAGTTGGTCTTGACAGTAGCAAGATTGTTGATGTAGATCGTTGTCTTGCCCCGGCGACACTCCGGCGCCACCGGGAGAGAGGGGGGAGAGCCCCCTCCTTCTTCTTCTTCCTTGGCCTCCCCCTAGATGGGAGGAGAGTTCCCCCTCTGGTCCATGTCCTCCATGGTGGTGGAGGGGCGGGAGCCTCTCCGAGATTGGATCTCCCTCTCTGTTCTCTTCTGTTTCGCATTCCCGTTTTCTGGCCCTTCACCTTTTCTTAAATTCCCGGAGATCCGTAACTCCGATGGAGCTGAAATTTTTACACAATTGTTTTCCATAAACTATCTTTCTTGCGCCCGAAGAAGGTCCCCAACCAACTTCCGGGGAGGGCACAAGACACCTGTGCGCGCCAGGAGGTGCCGGCGTGCCTTTGTCGGTTATGGAGGCCGTGGGCCTCCATTAGCGTTGATTCCACCTCCCAAAAATAATAAATATTCAAAAATAATTCTCCCTAAATTTTTATCGCGTTTAGACTTCGTTTGATATGGATATTCTATGAAACAAAAAACATGCAACAAACAGGAACTGGCACTGGACCAATAGGTTAGTCCAACAAATCATATAAAATGTTGCCAAAAGTATGTGAAAGTTGTATAATATTGGCATGAAACAATCAAAAATTATAGATACGACGGAGATGTATCACTCACCAACATGATTCACATATCACTATCATCATATCACTAAACTATTACGAAAAATCAAGTTTATTTTGTCCAATGATCTTCATGAAAGTTTTTATTATATCTATTGGGGATATAACCCCGGAGTGTGACCCGCCCAGGAGGGGCCGGGTTACACCGTTGGCGACTTAATATTAAAAAGGCCCAAGAGGCCCAAGAAGACATGACCTAAATACGCCAGCTCATAAGCAGGCTTATTGAGGGCCTAAGACCCGGAGGTGACGCAAGGCCCGAAGGAGTGAGCCGCCCGATGGCGACTTGCTCTGTAAGGCAAGGGAATTAGAACCAGAGTCGGTTACGTTGTGTATCCGGACCCGGACTCTTGTAAGCTATCGGATCTTGACCTGTGTATATAAAGGTGAGACCCAGCGACAAGTTAACTCAAGAAACAATTGATCGATAGCTAGGTCAAGCGTATTCGCTCCCTTGTAATTGAAACTCAAGCAATACAACTAGAAGCAGGACGTGGGCTATTACCTCGTTGTGAGGGGCCGAACCTGGGTAAATCCTTTGTGTCCTTTGTCCCGTTCCACCCCTTCGAGCTAACCTACGTTGCGATGGCTCCACGCCTAAGTCCTCTCACAAGGACATCTGCCGTGACAAAACCATGACAGTTGGCGCCCACTGTGGGGCCAGAGCACGGTGGTTTCAAGTTCTTGAAGGGCAACTTCATAGGGATCGAAGGATATGCTGTGGGCCGGATGACCAAGAGTCGCCGCCGCAAGATCTACATCGACGACGATGGCTGGGGTCCTGAGGCCAACTCAATCGAGTACGGGTACCGGGCCCCCTTTGGCGGAATTCATGTCTTCATCGGCAAGATCAGCGAGTCAGAGCCCGAGCCGGACACCTGCACCGACATCATCGAGATGGCTCGGCGCGCACGACCCACTAGGGTTCAACCCGGCCGGAAGCATGCCTTTGTTAGCTTTGTTCATGGGGCGGATCTTGATGAAGGGTCTGTGTCTGGTGGAGAGACGGCCATCTATTCAGGTGATGAGTCCTCAACTGGAGAAACCGAGTCAATCTATCAGCTTCAGGATGGCGGGCTTGGGGGCTATTCCGATGGTGACCGTATTCTGGACCCCTATGAGCCGCCGAGCAGGGCTGCTATTTTTATGGCTAGCACACAACCAATGTTGAACTCCTCAACTACCACGATCATGACATCCGACTCAACTGCCGATGTGACAGTCGTGGTGAGCGGCTCTGCGCGGCCGCCGGCTCAAGTCTTGTCTGAGGTCTTGGATGCCCTGGGGACTCTGCTAGCTGCAGAGGTAACCCCGGCAAATCAAGCAAAACACAAATACATAGGTTGCAAGGCTGTAGGACGAGCTGGACAATGCCCAAGAGGATCTTGATGCAAAGAATGTGAGGACGGCCACGGAGCGAGCCGCGTTGGAGGCCGAGATACAACGGATAATGGAAGAAGCTTTTCGTTTAAATCGGGATCAGAATGCATCAAACATTGTTCTTCGAAGGAGGCACCATAGCCGCCTACCTTCACGGTTTGAGGGGCGGAATCTTTTAATACACCTAGAGCAGGAACGATTAACCCGCCCGGCGTGACTCGGGCTACTAAGGCGCCTGTGACCGGAGTGGCGGCTCAGCCTCGTATGCCAGACCCGCCTCATATGGATCTGACCCCGCCTCAACGGGTACCAACACCTTCTGGTCATTACTCCAACCCGTTGGATAATATGATTGGTGCAGCCTCAGGATTGACAGCTATTCCAATCGAGGACGAGTCCCCGGCTGTGATAGAGACCAGGAACACTGTAGAGCTTCTTCAGATGGCTGTGGCACAGCAGACGGCTTACTCATACAGTCGTGAGCGAATTCACTCAACACCGTGCCAAATTTGAAGTTACGGCCGACGCATTGAGTCACCGACAGTTTCCCGCAGTGAATGACATTGTTACCCACCTTGCAATGATGACCCCTTTACTTGTGCACGGGCAGTCAGAGCCACGCGCCACGGCCACACATAGCAGGACAGAGGAGGGAAGCCGGAGGGAAACCGAAGCACAAGACAAACAAGGCTACACCAAGACCACAAGCATAAAAGAGCAAAGGGGCGAGGTGAACTCTCCCGGCAAGACCCTTGTCGGGGCGGCCTCCGTGGCCCCGGCAAGAGCCTTGCCGGGGCAACTTGCCCAACACCAACAGAGCGAGCCACCCTTGATCCCAGGGGTTCCAAACGCCATCAACAACTACATTGGACCCATGGCTCGGGAGGCACCTCTGTGGTGGCATGTAGATCTTTGTCAAGATCATAAATACATGGGATCAGATGAGGACCAGAAGACGACGACCCTCGGCGGGATTCTAGCCGAGGAAATCCACAAGACCCCCAGCAAGCGCCTTGCCGGGGACGACCGCAGCACCACGGCAAGACCCTTGCCGGGCCCCCCGGCAAGACCCTTGTCGAGGGCATCAGCAGGGCCACAGCCAGGCCTGCGCCTGCCAAGATTCCACCACCATCCCCAAGCAGCTGTTAGCTCAACCAGCTGGGTAGGCACCTGCGTGGCGATGGGCGGCCTCTACACCGACCCAGCAAGCACCTGTGTGGTGGTATGCAGATCTTCGTGAAGGCTCAACCACCGCGCCACCTCAGCAGCCTACCTGTCTACATGGCGCTGCACACATTGCTGGCCTGGGCGCGTGTCTGTCACAGCCCTAGAATTGCTTGACATTAGTTGCATCAAGGCATTCATGTCATCATGTTAATTTCCATGAAAATTGAAATGGGGGTTGTTGAAACCCTAGCACCAATTGAATCCCAATAGGTTCAAATAAAAATATTCTTCAATAACCCAAAATGCCTTTGGAGATGTTCATGATTTTGATAAAGGTAAAACCCTCTTGCCAAAAATGATGAGCATATTCCTTAACCATTATGGATTTTTGGATTAATTAAGTGAAGTATTTGAATTTGGGCATTTAAACACTATAAATAATTTAAATGCTCAAATAATGTTGGAAATGTTGTGGGCCATTGAAATAATTGAGAAAGTGCAGTGAATATTTTCAGGATTTATAAAATTGATTTGGTTTTTTAAAGCTGGATCAAAACAAACTACAAAATAGAAAACGAAATATTAAGAGAGAAGGGCGAGGAACTCACACAGCTTGCCTAGCGCCCGAACCGGCCCGTTCTTCCCCCCACCTGGCGGCCAGGTTGGCCCAGCCACCACCGCCTCCTCCTGTCGCCTTCCTCCTCTGCCGGGAGGGGCAGGCGCGTGCCCGGCCACGCCACGCCGCCCTTCCGCCACGACTCCGGCTACTGCTGCGTCCCAGCGCCCTGGGCGCCTCCCGGCGCCACGCGACCCCCAGCTCTCTCTCTCTCCCGGCCCTCCCCTTCCTCTGCTCTCTCTCTCTCCACGGACCAAAGCCGCCGCCGCCACCGCTTCGCCGTAGCCACGGCCTGAGGCCCTCCCTCGCCTCGCCGGCGTGTCCATGGCCTCCGCCTAGCCCTCTCCTCCCTCCTCACCAAGTCCCCGGCCGGAGCACCCAGCGCCCGCCCCACCATTCCCCTCTTGGACCCCTTGATGCCGTCGCCAAGTCGGCGGCTCCGGTGCCCACCAGCTCACCCACGGCCTCATCGCCAACCACGCTGAGCCCCAGGTCATTTCCCTCTTCCCGACTCGTCTCCCCCTAACCACCGTCTCCCTCGGCCGACAGCTCCTCACCGCGGCCATGGCGCGCCCGCCACAGCCCCACCCGCTCGCGTCGGGCGTGTCAGCGTGCTCGGGGAGACTCCAGAACACGTAGCACCCTTCGCCCTTCCTCTCGTGCACCGCCTTTGCGTAGCCACGAACCCGAGCTCGGCGCCGCCAAAGCTCGGCCGTGCGAATTCGGCCACCCCGCACCCAGCTAGTCCCTTAGATGCGCCACGAGCCAGGCGTCACGTGCACCCCTCCGCCTCGTTTTTGGTCACGGAGGAGGAAACCCGCTCCCCTCCGCCGTCTACGGCTCCGTGGCGGCGCGAGCAGGTCAACTCGGCGAGTTGACCGGGTTTTGGCCTAGTTGACTTCCGGAGTCAGCGACATGCGGGCCCGCCGATAACCACTCTAGTTAGGTTTAAACTAACTTAACTAACTTGGGTTAGTGCTAATTAACTAGATTAGTTTAGTTAGTCAGCGGCGTGTGGCCCCCACGTCGAGTTTGACTAGGGCGCCTGTTGACCCCGGCGTCACATTGACGTCGGTGGCCATAATATATATTTTCTAGATTTATTTTAATTCAGTAAATTTCAGAAAATACTCTAAACTTCTAAAAATCATATAAATTCAACCGTAACTTTCGGATGGAAATAATTTATATATGAAAAATGATCAGAAAAATATGAAGAATCTGTTTATGCCATGATCATGCATGTTTGAACAAGTTAACATCACTGAATAGGATGAATCATGATTAGGGTAATTTAGGAAATAGCATTTTGAGTTGGAATTCAACCTTGTTTGAATTCCACTTCAATAACGGATTATTATTGCATTAAGTGAATTCAGTACCTTAACATGATCATGCATCATATATGTGCATTGCATTGATTGTGCTCTCTCTTGTTTGCGGTAATTTTCCCCTCGGGTGAGCGATGTATCGACAATGAGTTCGATGACACCGATGAAGAACTATTATCTTGAAGTGCCGAGGCAAGCAAAACCCCTTGTTCATTCGATATAATCCCACTCTCTTGCTCCTGCTCTATTTTATTGCATTAGGACAACAACGACTCATGTGTTACTTGCTGCGGTAGCTGAACCCTTGATCCTTTGCATGACTTTGTCATTCCACGATAATTAGATGAAACCCACTAGCATGAGTAGGAATTGTTTGAGCCATGATGTGCCTACTCATTTATGCTTGTTTGTTATGCCTCTTGCTTAGAGTTGAGTCGGATTCGATTCATCGGGAATGAATTGGAATTATTATGAACATGTCCTATTGTGTGTGAGCTAAGTGTGTGAACACGATTTGGTAAAGGTAGCGGTGAGAGGCCATGTAGGAGTACATGGTGGGTTGTCTCATTGCAGCCGTCCTCGAGGCTGAGTTACGTGTTTGTGATCCATGATCTGATTACTACCACGCATTGGGCGAAACCAATGGACCCTCTCGGCTTCTTGACCACCCTTGTCCTCGGTCAGGAGTTGCAAGTAGTTTACGGTGTTTGTAGCATCTTGGGGGCCGCATAGCGCTGACCTTAGGGTGGGTTGTGTTGCGGTGAAGCACGTGGCCCGGTGTGCGAGTGCCGTTTGGTATCTCGGGAACCCTGCACACATCGTTCGGGGCTGTATGGGAAACCTCGGCGGACTCCTACGGATGGAACCGAATAGGCGATAAACCTGGACTAGGGACTTGAGTGTTTAGGTAGGCTGTGGCCGACACCCACGTTGGGCTTCCGCTTGAAGGTTCTTGAGTACATGTCGTGTAAGCAGCGGTAAGTGGTGAGCGTGTGTGAAGAAGTACACCCTGCAGGGTTTAATATGATCTATTGAATAGCCGTGTCCACGGAAAAGGACTTCAGGTTGCCTATATCGGTTCATAGACAAGTGAAAGTGGATACTCTAAAATCGCAAGATAGCGTGAGTGCTATGGATGGCGTTCTCGTGAGGGAGGCGGGGCGGATCCATAGTGGTGTATTGATATGGTGAATATGTGGACTCGTGTGCCACCTCAAAAGAGTTACTTGCGGTCGTAGTTCGGGATAGCCACGAGTCAAAGATGGCTTGCTGCGGTCAAACTCCACCACCCCTTTGATAATGATGCATATGTAGTTAGATCGATGTAAGTCTTGCTGAGTACAATTGTACTCACGTTTGCTTATTTTATGTTTTGCGAGAGGCGTCGGTCTAGCTAGTAATTCCGCGTGGACTTGACGTTTAGCTTGTTACCTCAGCTACGATCTTGTGCCTCGGCGAGGATCTGGTAGATAGTCGGGCTCCTCGGCCTTTTTCATTTATAGTTATGCGTACTCGGACATGATTAGCTTCGCTTGTGTTTTGACTTGTATGCTCACGAGTGTTGGGTCATGAGACCCATGTTTGTAATATCTGGCTCTCCGGGCCTAATGTATTATATCTGAGTCGTAGAGTTATGTTGTGATGCCGTCGTATTTACACATATTGAGCATATTGTGTGCATGTTTGAAATGCTTGGTATGTGTGGGATCCGACAAACTAGTTGTTTATCCTTGGCAGCCTCTCATATGGGAAATGTAGTCTCGTGCTTACGGCGATAGTAGTCGCTACAGCCGGTTCACGGAGTCACGCTAGCCAGCACTCTGCTTGGACACTTGTGGCGGCATGTGTTTCGCCGTTCCTATATCATCCTTGAAATGTCGCGGTGTTATGAGTCTGCCTAGCCTGCTACAGCCGGGATACGAGTCTGTTAGCCCAGTGCTGGCGAATACATCGTTGATGACCGACATGCTCGATGTGATTCATGTATACTGTCCCCATAGGTTAAGCGCCGCTTTGGGTTCACGACTAGCCATGTCGGCCGGGTTCTTTGTCATATGGATACTAGCGACACTATCATATCGTGAGCCAAAAAGCATAAGCGGTCCGGGCCATGGTAAAGCGACACCGTGGGAATACCGTGCGTGAGGCGCAGGTGATATGATGTGTTACATGCTAGATCGGTGTGACCTAGGATCGGGGTCCTGACAGCGTCGAAGTGAGGCAGAGCGGCGACGGACGGGACGGGCCTCTTTCCCGTCCCCGATAAAGATAATGGACACCTAAGTAGCGCATTTAATGCGCTTTGTCCCGTAATGCCGGGCAATAAGCTCGCACACTGTACAACTTTTCACATCCTATGTGCCACTGTGGCAACCCCTTTTTCCTATAAAAGGAGGCCCGAGGCGACCAGGAGAAGGATTCGGCTCTTTGGAACTACACAGCCACCATAACTAGTTCGAGAGCTCAAGAACACTCTGAAATACACACCAAAGAAGGACTAGCGTATTACGCATCCTCGCGGCCGAACCTGGGTAAGCGATCTTTGTGCTAGCTCCTAAACCTGCTCTTCTCACAACCCATGACGCCAACCATAGAAGGATTCGGTGATCCCATAGGTGTCGTTTCCACGATATCTTTGTACGCCCGGGTAAGCGGCGCGAGGTGAAATCGGTCTAGCGGTTAGCCTACGGTTGTTCATTGCCATGGCTACCAAGAAGAAGGCGATCACGGCGATCGGCTCGTCGAAGTCGAATAGCCCGTGCCGATCTGGGCGGTCATGCGGCGAGAACGAGCTGCTTGACCCGCGAGCACCAGCATCGCTTTGGCAGTCGAGCACAGCGGCGATGTCGTTCGTGTGCGAACGGCGGGCGCACACGCCCGAATCAAAGCGGGTGCAGGCCCCGGTGGTGGCGCGAGGCCCTCGAGAAATGTCATTGTGCCACCTACGGGCGCACGGGAACCTCAAGATACCCTCGCCCGGCGCCCGACCCGCGCTCTTCCGGGATGGCGCGTGACAAGCAGCGCCACCTGCTGAGAACCCGGACGCCGCCGTGGGAATGGTCATGTGCATCATCTGCGGGACGAAGGAGGCCAGCATGCCCGCCGAAGTGCTGGCGAAAATGGCACGCAGCCACTGGGCCATGATAGAGCTCCTTCTAACGTGGTTAGAAGTCGAAGCGTGCCACGGTCCACGCAGCTCTCGCCGCCACCCACGCCAACAGAAGCTTTGGCGCGCGCGCAGCTACTCCTCGACTTCCCTCCTGCTGCGGAAAAGCTCGATGAGTGGAGGGCCACCATCTGTATCCTTGTCGGCGTCGCCAATCAAGATGAGCCACGGCTAGCGGGGCCCTTAGGTCGGAGCTCCGTCGAACCACCGCATGCCAGCAGTGGAGGGGCCGGAGGTGCTGCGGCCATGGTGCACTCTCCTCCTCCACGCCAGCCACTGCGGGTGTCGATCCGTCATGATGACGCTTCTGGTAACATTTCCATAGCATCGTCTGACCCACGGACCCACCGCGACCAGCGCCAAGTTCCTCGGGGCGAGCGAAAATGGCGCTTCGAACCACCATCGGCGCGGCGTGATACCGCCACCCGGTCGAGATAAGCGGGCGGGACCCGCTATGGACCACCCAGCACCGGGAGGCTTCGGCGGCCTACCTTACAAGGTGGGTTGCCCAGCCTTTACTCGTGAGCTGCGGCAGTTCTAGTGATCGTCCCACCGCATGTTCAAGCCCGATGTCGGCGAGAAGTACAACAGCAAGACCCATCCGTGAAAGTTCCTTAGCATCTACACCATCGCGATGCAAGACGCTGGAGCTTGTGACGACAAGGTTCTTGCCAATTACTTCCCGTTGGCCCTGAAACCCAATGTCATGTCTTGGTTGATGCACTTGTTTGCAGATTCCATTTCTTCTTGGTCAGACCTGTGTCATGAGTTCGTTGGTGCCTTCACTGGAGGCCACCAAGCTCATGGTCAGGCGAGTGATTTTTGTATCATTCCCGGAAGGAAGGTGAGAACATGCGCAAGTACATGCGAGAGGTTCAGCCGGTGCAATACAACATCAGATGTTCATCCGCCCCGTGATCGGCGTGTTTCATCGGAATGTGCGCAACCGCAAGATCGTGAAGAGGCGGCAATGAACAAGGTCAAGGATGTGGCGAACTCTATGTTTTGGCGATAGATGTGCTTTCGGGCTGAAGAGGAGGAAGTACGGCGAGGGCGGGCATGAAACTGACTCTACCGACGAAGACACCACCGCCCCGACGAAGAAGGGTCGGCGTCGCAACAGGAAACGCAAGGGCAAGGTCGTGCTTGCCGTCGAGGGATCCATCGACACCGATGCTGCTAAGAAGGCCAAGGCAGACGACCCCGGCAAGGAGATTGTCGGGTGCACCGCTTGTCGGGCCTTGGCCGCTGCCGACAAGCCAGGAGGCTCCGACAAGCAATACTGCAAGATCCACCACACCAAGGGCCATGACTTCCAGAACTGCCGACAAGTCGAGCTGCTTGCTGAGAAGCAATAGGCCGAGTATGAGAGGTGGGATAAGGAGAAGGGTCAGGCTGGTGCCGAAGGATCCAGCAAGAAGCGTGGCGGCCATGGAGGCCGTCGTGGCAAGGATAACCAACAAGAGAGGCCCGCTCAGGGCCGTGGCAAGAAGCAGGAAGACGATGATCATGGCGAGTCCGTGAGTCCGTGAGCAAGAGTTTGAAGGCTCTGGGAGGCCATGTGCGTCGATGGTGGTGCCTCGCCGCACACTTCTCACCGCCAGCTCAGGCAGTGGGCGCTTGAGATCACAGCAGCGGAGCCATCGTTCGACACTTAGAAGCCGCTGAGGTGGTCCAGCACGCCCATCATTTTTGACGCCGAGGATCACCCTGATCGCACAAGTGTGGTCGGGTGTTTGCCGTTGTTGGTTTCTGTGATACACAACTGAAGGTGAACAAGATCTTGGTTGTGGTGGGGCGGTGCGTACTTGATCTCACCCATTGTGATCAAAGGCTGCAAATTCTGACGAGACCTCGTGGAGGCAGAGCGCGTTTCAAGGGGTCAACCCGGGAAGGAGCCAGCCGAAGGGGAAGGTCACGTTGCCTGTGACGTTTGGAGGCGAGTTGAGCTACAGGATGGAGAGGACTGTCTTCGATGTAGCCTAGATCCCTTTGCCCTACAATGGGATCCTCGGCCGCCCGGCACTAGCCAAGTTCATGGCGGCATCACAATACACCTACAACACGCTGAAGATGCATGGGCCAATGACCATCATCACTGTCCCCTGCGACAAGAAGGACACGCTGATCTCTGACCTACTCTACTAGGAAGCAGTTGTAGCAGCTGCCGTAAAAGGCACTTCACTCCACCTTGCCAAGCCCGGGAGGAAGAAGAAGACCGGCAAGACCTCTACACCCACTCGGCAAGCACACCTCTTTGGAGTGTTGTGCTACCGTCGAGGAGCGTGCGAGAGCTCCACCGGCAAAACAAGAAATCGAGCTGCGCCACGAGAGACCAAGAAGGTGTCCGTCACGGAGGATGGCACGGGAGGGGCTTTCACCATAAGCTCCACCCTCGTCAGCAAATAGGAGAGCGCGCTCGTCACTTTCCTGCGGGCGAATGTCGATGTGTTTGCATGGCAAGCATCTGGCATCCCCGGCGTTCCCAGGGAAGTGATTGAGCACCATCTTGTTGTCTGCCCCCATACGTGACCCGTCAAGCAGAAGGGCAGGAAGCAAGCTATGGAACGGCAGGAGTTCATCATAGAGGAGATCAGGAAGTTGGAAGCAGCAGGCTTGGTGAGGGGAGTGCTCCATTCGATGTGGTTGGCCAATCCGGTGGTGGTGCGCAAGGAAAAAAGGAAGTGGAGGCTGTGTATTGACTACACAGATATCAATAAGGCTTGTCCTAAGGACCCCTTCCCATTGCCGCGCATCGACCAGATTTTTGACTCCACGGCCGGATGTGATATGTTATCATTCCTCGACACCTACTCGGGCTACCACCAGATCTTCATGACAAGAGAAGACATCATTCATCACCACATGTGGTACATTTTGCTTTTCTGACGGGCCTTCGGGTTGAAGAGTCTTGGCTCGGCGTTATGAAGAGGCGGTCCAAATTGGTTTTGAGCCCTAGCTACATAGAAATATGGAAGCTTACATGGATCACATAGTGGTCAAAACCAAGGACGAGGCAACTCTTGTGCAAGACTTAAAAGAGACGTTTGCCAACCTGCGCAAGATCAACCTCAAGCTGAGCCCTGAGAAGTGTGTCTTGACGTTCCGTCCGGCAAACTTCTCGGGTTCTTTAATGTCGCCAGCGTGGGATCGAGCAAACCGGACAAGATCAAGTCTATCGAGCAGATCGATGCGCTCAAGCGGATCAAGGATGTCGCGTCGGCTCACTGGCTGCGTTTACGCCATGCCAGGCGATTCATCTCAAATCTGCGGCGCGCCCTTCCCTTTTCAAGATTTTGAAAAAAGCGGGGTAATAAGGTGGACCCGGAGGCCGAGCAACCTTGCAGGATCTGAAGAAATACCTCTCTTCTCTGGCAATCTTGGTGGCGCCTAAACCACAAGAGCCATTGTTCTTTATGTCTGGTGGCGAATCAAGTGGTTAGCGTCTTGTTGGTGGTAGCGAAGGGAGAGTCGACGAAGAAAGCGATGCAATGGCGGGACGGCGGATGGCAAGTCGAGAGATTCCCCAGCAAGGCCTGGTGCCGTCAAGGCAAAGGCCCAGCCGAGCAGCGCCCGTCGGGGCAGGGCCCATGCAACCAAATGAAGTGGTGCGAGAAGAAGAACATGCTGCAGACACCGGTTTGCTGTCGGCTCCCTCCTCTGAGGGGCTAGGTCAAAAGTACTACGGTGTGCAGAAATTGCTCTTCGACCTCCTTATAGCCTCGAGAAGCTACATCACTACTTCCAAGCACACGAAATCACCGTCGTCACCCGCCTCCGTTACCGCGGATCTGCACAACCAGGCGCAACCGGAAGGATTGTGGAGTGGGCCTTGGAGTTATCAAGCTTTGGTTTGAAGTTTGAAAGTACTTCGACAATCTGGAGCAGAGTCTTCGCGGAGTTCATTGCAGAATGGACCTCAACGCCCGACGAGGAAATTCGGGAGACCACTCTCCCCGGCAAGGAAGAAGGGCACGACTGGATCATGTACTTTGACGGGGCTTTCTTGCTGCAAGGCGCCGGTGCTGGTGTGCTTTCGTCGCACCGGAGAAGAACCTCAAGTATGTAATCGGATGCACTTTCGGGAGATGTCCACCAACAACTACTGCTGAGTATTGCTTGCGGTCTCGGGATCGCGGCAGAACCTCGGGGTTAAAGCTCATCGTCGGGGTGATTCGCGCAGCTTGTCGTCGGACAAGTCAACAAAGATTATCGAGCCCGTTGATGGAGGCCTCGTAGATGAGGTGAGGAAGCTGGAGGAGCACTTTGACGGTATACAAGCGAACACGTTCCCCCAGCGGAGAGCGACATTGTCGATTACTGTCAAAGCGTGCTGCATTCAAGCTACAATGGAACCGGTACTTTTGCTTTGGTTAACTCAACCGTCAGTGAACCATCAGCGGACCAAAACAAGCGGAGAAATCAGGCCCGGCAAGTACTTTCCCACTTGAGCCCCGGGGCCACCGGCAAAGTGTTGCCGTGGATTCTGAGCCTGCCAGGCGGCCCGACTCCGGCAGGCCGTCAAGCCCGGCCGTAGAGGCGGCGCTCCCATGGCGAAGAAATGCCTTCGGTCCTTGCCATGAGCCCGGGCTACAGCATGAGCACGACATACCGTCGATTCCTCCAAGCAGGGGCTTCTTGAGGAGCAGGAAGAAGCAAAAGTAGCCCGTCGATCTGCTATGTATCGGTTAAATCGATGGCGTCACATGCAGGAAGAGACCCGAGCGATGTGAAAATGAAGTGCATCCCACAGGAGGAAGAATTTGGAGCTGTTGGCGGAGATACGAGAGGCATATGTGGCTGCCACATAGGGTCGAGGCCCTTCTTGGCAAGCCATTCGGCAGGGTTTCTTTGAGCCTTGCCCTCGAGGATGCTAGCGGCACTAGTAACCAAGTGTGAAGCATGTCGGTTCCATTCAAAAGCTTCATCAACCAGCTCAAGCCCTTCAAACAATTCCTCTTTCTGGCCATTCTCATGCAGGGGCTCGACATCCTGGGCCCTTTCCCCATTTGTCGGGGCTTTGAGTACTTGTACATTCACGATCGACAAGTTCACAAAGTGGCGGAGGTGGAAGCAGTGAGGAAAGCGGCAGGACAGTCGACCGTCAAGTTCTTCAAGGGGCTAGTGTGCGTTTTAGTGTGTAAGCGAGTCATCACCGACAACGGCATGTAGTTCACAAGCCACACCTTCATGCAATACATCCAAGACCTCGGCGGCAAAGGTGCATTTAAACTTCCCAGCACACCCGCAGACAGCGGCGAGACGGAGAGGGCAAATGCTGAGGTGTTGCGAGGCGAGACAAAGACTTTTGAGGGCTGCACAAGAGTGGAAGGCGCTGGATTGATGAGTTGCCGGCAGTTCTTTGGTCAATCAGGATGACGCCAAATCTTGCCACCGGCCAGACACCCTTTGCCCTGGTATATGGGGCAGAAGCAGTTCTCCCCACGGAACTCATATATGGGTCACCTCGAGCGCTCGCTTACGATGAGATTGAGCAAGAGCAACTGTGGCAAGATGACGCAATGCTCCTTGAGGAAGATCGTCTTGGTGACTATGAAACAATGCGCTACCGGCAAGCCTTGCGGCCGCTATCATAACCGCAGGGGTTCATGCCAGTTTTGAGGAAAGCGACCTTGTTCTTGGTAGCGTTCAATCAGCCAAAATTCCAACAAGTTGGCGCTGAACTGGGAAGGCCCTTATCGGGTGTCTGAGTCACGGGCCAGTGCGGTCTGCACGGAGACCCGAAGATGCTGTCGATGAGCAACTCACGGAACATCGAACACCTTGCAAGTTTTACCCATAATGGCGCGGTTGCGGGCCTCGGCAAACCACCTTTTGTACAAGCTTTGCCGGCAAGGCATGTAACCCTCTGTACAAAGCCAGGCGAAGACCCTGAGCATAAATAAATGAAGCGCTGGCGCCCTAAGTTATAGCATGCTTGCTAGGTTAAGTCTCTCCCTCGGTTAGGGTTGATAGTGCTTAGCGGCGACTAACCCCTAGCCCAGAGGTCGAGTGTGCGTCTTTCTGTCCTCTTTGGTTCGCAGGGCACGTGGACATTTCTGCTGAGCCACTTGGAAGAAAGGGAACGAACCTGCACTCCAGCCCCGGCAAGCCAAGACTGCCGGGGGCTGAAGACACAAGGATCCAACCATGGCAAGCCAAGGTTGCCCGGGGCTGCGGATTCAGATAAGTCTTTAATCCCTATCAGTGGCTGCATAGTTCCAAAGAGCCGAATCCTTCTCCTGGTCGCCTCGGGCCTCCTTTTATAGGAAAAAGGGGTTGCCACGATGGCACACGAGGTGGAAAGGTGTATAGTCTGTGAGCTTATCATCCGACATTCGGGACAAAGCGCGTTCGTCGTTACTTAGGTGTCCATTAGCTATCGGGGACGGAAAGAGGCCCGTCCGTCCGTCACCGCTCTGCCTCGCCGACCGCAGCGCCCGGCCAGCGATGTGTGCAGCGCCATGTGAACGGGGAGGCTGCTTTGAGGTGGCGATGGTGGAGCCTTCACGAAGTCTGCATGCCACCAGTGCTTGCTGGAGTCGGTGTGAAGGCTACCCGTGCATGCCTTGCTTGCCCATCTGGTTGAGCTAATAGCTGCTTGGGGCGGCGGTGGAATCTTGGCAGCAGCAGACTAGCTGTGGCCCTACTAATGACCTCGACAAGGGTCTTGGGGGCGGCAAAGAGGGTCTTACCGTGGCGCTTCTTGATCGTCCCGGGCAAAGGCGCTTGCCGGGGGCTTAATGGATTTCCTCGGCTAGAATCCCGAGGGTTAGTAGTATCTTCTGGTCCTCATCTGATCTCATGTATCTATGATCTTGACCAAGATCTCCATGCCACCATAGAGGTGCCTCTCGAGCCCTGGGTCCAATGTAGTTGTTGACGGCGTTTGGAATCCTTGGGCTCAAGGGTGGCTTGCTCTGCTGGTGTTTGGCAAGTTGCCCTGACAAGGCTCTTCTTTGGGGGTCTTGAGCCGCCCGGCAAAGGAGTCTTGCAGGGGAACACCTCGCCCCTTTGCTCTTTTATGCTTCTGGTCTTGGCATTGCCTTGTTTGTGTTGTGCTTTGGTTTCCCTCCGGCTTCCCTCCTCTGCCCTGCTATGTGTGGCCGCGGCGCGCGACTCTGACTTCCCGTGCACAAGTAAAGGGGTCAAAAGGAGAACCCCTACTTTTGTACACCGACAGTAGCCCCCGGGTCTAGGCCACACATAAATCTGGCGTTGTTAGGCCAGGCCAGGCAGTCTTGTGAGCAGGGTGGCGGATTCTACCGATAACTTTTGTCGCTGCGCTTCCCCGACCCGTGTTGAGCCTTGACGTGGAAGTCGTGCGTGGCGTGGGGTCATCGTGGGTCGGTTCCGCATGCATCGTCACATCATGGTAAAGAGGTAGCTGCGCCTTCCCGTAAAGAGGGGCCTTGACGCCTCATTTACTTGGGCGGACTCAGGTCATGGTCTTCAAGGCGTCCGTGCCCCACGATGATGGGGTGGAGAACGGTCGCCTCACCCGTCCCCTCAATTCTTCTTGCTCGCCACATGTCCCCCATGCAGGTGGCAGGCGGTGGAGGCGGGTAACCGGGCCGTCGCTGATTGGGGCGTGGGTCGGTCTTGATTCCCCCGATGGCGGATTGGCGAGTGGGGGTGACCCAACCCGCCCCTTTATAAGAAGGGGAGGATGGCATCCCATCCTTTCATCATCCATCTTCATTCACTTCGGCTCCTTTCCATCTTCCATGGCGAGAGGAGGCGCCGACCCTTCACCAGTGGCGGCTGGGTTTACCGCTTTCGGCAGCCGCGTCCCTCCTTCCCAAGAGCTTGCGGCCCGGCACCCGGGGAATGGGAGGAGGCGAGGCCAGGCTCGCCGTGGTGCTTTCGGGGAAGAGGGGGCACGGGTGGCGCACCCGGCCTTGCCTCCGCCAGTGAGTGCCTCCCGATTGTGGGCCCGTCGGGGACCAGCCCCTTGAGTTCTTCATCGGGCTCGCCCGTACCCGCGTCGCCGCCTCCGTCTCCTACCCCATTTGCTCGGGAGATGGGCTCGATCCACCAGACCCTCGGGTTGCACATGAGGGCTCACAGGCTGTGGCTTGCAGCGAGGTCGCGTCGACTTCCCCGCTCCTCACATCACGTACCTCTGTCGTGGATGGAAGACGTTCGCTCGCATCCATAGCCTAACGGCAGGGCTCGTCCTCTACTTCATGTTAATGGAGGATGGCCTGCTCTCTGTCAAGGTCTTCGGAGATCTTGGAACTCACCTGAAGTGTTGTGTCGAGAGCTCCTTCGACGATGAAGATTCCTTCTCGAGCGGGAGTGACGAGGAGGACAACGATAGGGACGATGAGGGAGTCGAGCGGCGGGACTTGACCCGACTCTTGTGCAGCGTCGTCCTCCCTCGGTCCGCGCGCTGCCGAGGGCCTTCCTCGTCAAGCTCTCCATCGGTAGCGTTCCCCATCGCCTCCTTGGGCGGCTGGCGTAGGAAGGTGCGGAGAAGAGGCGAAGGCGGGTGGCGCCCATCAAGTCAGTACAGGCGCAAGCGACTTAAATCGCATATTGTCGAGACGCTGCCTCATCTTCCGCTCCGGCACGGGATGCTCTCTTGGTGCCTTTGCTTCTCGCACCTCGCCTAAGGCGCTCCTTTCTCCCTCCTGCTACCTTGTTCCATCTCTGAGGAAGGGACAAGAAAGGATCTGAGCATCTTATCTTTTTTTAGTTTGTAAGCCTTCGGGCACTCGTTAGATTTAAAACTTGTAATCCACTTGCTTATGTTTTTCATATTTCTATGTAGATGGGGCTCCAAACCAACAAAAAAGGGAAGGGGTCCTTAGGACAAGCCTTATTTGCGGTCGAGGACGTGCCAGAGAGCTCCACCGGCAAGAGCAAGAAATCCAGAGCTGCACGACAAGAGACCAAGAAGGTGTCCGTCAAGGAGGATGGCACGGGAGGGGCTTTCACCATAAGCTCCACCCTCGATAGCAAATAGGAAAGCATGCTTGTCACTTTCCTGCGAGCGAATGTTGATGTGTTTGCATGGCAAGCATCTGACATCCCCGGCGTTCCTAGGGAAGTGATTGAGCACCATCTTGCTGTCTGCCCCCATGAGCGACCCGTCAAGCAGAAGGTCAGGAAGCAAGATTTGGAACGGTAGGTGTCGGTGTTAAAACCGGCGGACCTCGGGTAGGGGGTCCCGAACTGTGCGTCTAAGGCGGATGGTAACAGGAGGAGCGGTACACGATGTTTACCCAGGTTCGGCCCCTCTCGATGGAGGTAATACCCTACTTCTTGCTTGATTGATCTTGATGATATGAGTATTACAAGAGTTGATCTACCACGAGATCGTAGAGGCTAAACCCTAGAAGCTAGCCTATGGTATGATTGTTCTTGTCCTACGGACTAAACCCTCCTGTTTATATAGACACGGAGGGCTAGGGTTACAGTCGGTTACAAGGAGGAGATCTACATATCCATATTGCCAAACTTGCCGTCACGCCAGGAGAGTCCCATCCGGACACGGGCAGAAGTCTTCAATCCTGTATCTTCATAGTCAACAGTCCGGCCAAGGATATAGTCCGGCTGTCGGATACCCCTAATCTAGGACTCCTCGGTAGCCCCGAACCAGGCTTTAATGTGAGTCCGGCGTGCGATTGTTTTCGGCATTGCAAAGGGTTCTTCTCCAAATCCTGAATACTGTTGAATAGTGTCAAAAGCTTCTCATAAATGTTAAACTTCTTGGCTTCCACATCCAATAATGGCTATCTTCCATGTAATAGAGCAAATCTGGCCGAGAACATTTTACATTACCACCCTAGCTATGTGAATAAACTGTCTATTAAAGAGGCGAGGATTCTCAGATCAAATCACCATCCTCCCCAGTGAGCATTCATGGGCGGCCCGAAAAATCCATCCCAACATGGCGTACACGCAGCTCCTCCTCTCGCTCCGTAGCCCTAAGCCGGAGATTGGAAGAAGTGTTCCATCCCGCACTCAATTAGTGAAATTCTGAGACCGAGATTTCTCCCTCAGCGTATGGTCCCCGTTCGGGCGGGCTGCATCACCTATAATGGCGGAGCAAGCGGAGGCTTTCCCAACCCCTCCAGGGGGGCAGGTATGCCTTGTCCCTTATTTACTAAGGGGACTTAGATTTCAATCCATCCGTTCCTCCAGAGGCTCCTGAGTTTCTGCCTCGGTTGCATAACTTCACCTGCTTCCATATTACACATCGCTGGTTATGTAGCCCTTTGCGAGCTGTTTCTGGGCTCTTGAAGCTCATTTCCTGCTTGTGAAAGCTATTCGCCTTGTCCCCATTACGAAGAAATCAATATATCAAGTGGGCGGGCGAAATATGGCGCATCATTTGGGACGGATACCTGTCCGGTACCCGAAAATGATGTATGAAGCGGCCTTGATTGGTTTTATATGGAGGGCTTCCCCTTAGGATCCTATTGGATTGGTCTTCGAGTTCGACAATGCCCCTTGAAGAAACATCGAAGCTGGCGCCCATGGAGCCCTCGGGAGGAAGATAACTTGAGCGTCCTTTACTTGATGGGCGGATAAAGTCTTGGCTCAATCGGGACTGACAATAACGAGGTTATGTCAATATGAATTATCTGAGGTGCAGCCACTTCAATGTGAGGCCACCCATGGCACTTCAACAGGAAGATGATGCCACTCGCTGCGGCCGTAAGGGACGGACTCGATTGCTGCTCTAGCAAAATTCTGTCCAATTTGTATAAGGGAGAGGAAGAGGAGTTCCTACGCATCAAGCCACGGGATGGATTCTCCATGTACAACCCTCCAAGCTGGGTGAGATGCCACTTTTTACGCCCATACTTCCCGCATTTTTGTAATAAGTATTTACCTTGCCATTTCATAGCAGGAACTGCGAAAGGCCGTAAGGGAGGTCAACAGCCCACCTCCACAATCGGAGGACCCTGACCGGGCCCTCGACCCCGGCCTCGAAGAGGATCCGGACATATTTGTGGAGCTAATCGACATGATATTCTATCAATTAAGCTATGATGATGCCATGGTGGCCATTATAGCTGACTATCCCGGGCTACTCTCTGCCTCGCATGTAAGTAAAACCAGAGTCCTGACTCCGATAAGGATCCCCTTTTATGCACTTCTCCTACCGTACCTGTATGGTGTTTTACAGGGAAGGTCCTCGGGACGCCATGCAGAACCCGCGGTGACTCACCAACAAGGGGCGCCGAAGCCGTCAGGCTAAAAAGGAAGGCAGTCCAGATGGAGACGCCAGCGCAAAGGTATGATACAAGACCTCACTCCATGGTTATCGTCTTTTAAAACATAATAACACCCATGTTTCCTAGAAGGAAAAACGCTCGCCGAACTATATCCGGAGAGGTTGCCGATCACGCCTCCACCAGTCGGGCTCCTGGGCCGGACACAAAGGCGGAAGCTAACACGGGGCACGCGCCGGATACTCCTCCTATAGAGGATGCGGATAAAATATCCGCTACAAATTCTGATGTGGAGAGCGCCATGAATCACATGCATCGTCGAGCCGTACTCTGTGACGCTTGTTTCTCCCAAGAGGCGTTTGATGCCTTCAACTCAGGAGATGCGTACATCCGTGGTGCTCAAAATGGTCTTGCCAGAGCCACGGACCAGTATGTAAAGGATATACGGGTAAGAAAATTTGATGATTATATATATCAGTAGCCCTCGAGACTTGAAGCAGTTGGCACAACTGATTTAAGGATCATTATTTATCAGTTCTTATAGAAGAATACCCAATTGTCTCAAAATTTGGAAGAGTGCAAGGCCCAGCTCACAGGCGCGATTGCCACATTGAAGGAGTCCCAGAAGGCCCCTCTGGTAACACTTGTTTCAAAGAATGATAGGTACCATATAGAGTGTGGCATGCCTGCAAATCTGACAATGAATATTGCAGATGGCTCGGGGTGAATCGGATGAGCAACATGCCATCTGACGCTAGCTAAAGGTGGCGGCGTGCTGCGAAGTTAGGCAGGAAAAACAATCTCAAGATGCCAATACCCATCGGGCGTGGGCTGAAGGATGTTCGAGCCCAGCTTGCGGACTCCATGAAGGATAATAAGCGGCTTCGGCGCAGCATTTTCGATAAGTGCTTGAGCGAACTTTTGAAAGAGTTGAGCGAAGCGGCTAAACAAGAGTTATGTGCGTAGGTATGCTGGACCGGTCCCGTGAAGGAGATGCCGGGTCGATGGGTGATCTTCTACGAGCTCTCACAACTGCTGCGAACAAGTTCGGCGGGTGATGCAGTGTGCCCGGGCCTTGTGGCGATCCGTCTCCTGCCGGGAGGCATTGGGGAGCTTGCGAGAAGCCGAGGGCCTTGGCGCTTCCGATTATGGAAGATATCGGCCTGCCGTCAAGGTACCAGGAAGCACTGGGCCATGGTGAAAACAGCGGTATACCAAGGCTGACCCAAACCACATGGCGAGGTCGGACTTGTGGGGCCCGATGGGAAAGAGATCCCTATCGGTTTGGTGTATGACCAAGTAGAATTAGCCGCAAAGTATTCCCAACAGGATTGTAGGCTAGACAGCCTGTTGGATGGGATAGAAGAAGAATTTAGTCAGTCTAAGTGACTGTGTAATTTAAGTGACATGTATAATGTCCCTAGCCAGATTGTAAATCATTTGTCATGGCGAACCTTTTCGCTTCGATCTCGGGACCCAATAGTCCTGAGTGTATCCGAATACCCGCTCAGTTATGTAAAAACCAGGGTATGCGTGGAAACCAGGTGTAGGGGTAATAAGTGCTTGAACCGAAAAGTACCCAACTAGTTATGTTATATTACATGGATAGTAAGAAACATCTTCCAGGGAGAATAGTTCCGTTAAGGGTTCCTTTCCCTGGGTACGCATGCCCTAATGTACATGTGTGGACTGCGAGAAGAGACGCAGGCAAAAAACATCTGGGGGCATGTATCAAAATAAATAAAAGTCATCTTTTGTTCACTGACCGAATATTCCCTTAAGAACGCTAGCTTCAGGCTTCACCCGATCTAAGGTACATATCCGGCTGACCCGTGATAACAACCCGAGAAGGTGCTCCCCTTATGCCCTAAGCTGAATTAAAGGGCGTGGGGCATAAATACAAACAGACAACCCGGCTTGGCAAAACTTAAGTCATATCGATGCATATAATGGCGAAAGAGGTACATGCAGAAGAATAACACATGTGCGGGGCATGAAGCCCAGAAAAATAATTAAGCTTCTGTGTAAGAAGCCCCCAGGTATAATGAGCGCGGCTAGCGCATAAATAGTGTGTAAGCAAGACACAAGTTGTCCTTTGAAGGCCTTGAGGAGAGGGAAAAAGAAGAAAGAAAGAGAGAAAAGACAGATAATGTATATGCGAAAAATGGACAGCGGTAAGGAGACAAACATAGAGTCCGGCACTAGGCGTAGAATCTTCGGAGTCTGGCTGCGTTCCATGGGGTTGGCTCAAGTCGATTGTCCGATGCATCCAAGCAGAACGATGCGCTCCGCCCGGTCGAACTTGGTCAATAATGAAGGGACCTTCCCATTTGGGCTTAAGCTTGTTCTTTTTCTTCTCCGGCAGGCATAGAACTAGTTCGCCAACGTTATAAGTTTTGGCCCGTACTTCTATTCTTTGGTATCTTCGGGCCTGTTGCTGATAGAATGTGGAACAGGCTTTTGCCACGTCGCAGTCCTCCTCCAGGGCGTCCAAACTGTCCTGCCAATGAAGCTCGGCCTCTTTTTCTTCATACATGCGCACTCGAGGTGAGTCATGAATTATGTCACAGGGCAGAACCGCCTCTGCGCCGTACACCATAAAGAACGGTGTGTATTCGGTAGTGCGATTCGGCATGGTCCGCAGCCCCCATAAGACGGAGTCGAGCTCCTCTACCCAGTGCGTGTTAGACTCCTTTAAGGACCGCACTAATCTGGGTTTGATGCCGCTAATCATAAGACCATTTTCTCGCTCGACTTGACCGTTAGTTTGCGGGTGATAGACAGAAGCATAATCGACTTGACCTCGTTGGCTGTAAAGTTCGTGCCGTTGTCAGTGATGATGCTGTGGGGGACGCCATAATGGTGTACAACCCCAGATATGGAGTCTATCACCGGTCCGGATTCGGCCTTTTAACGGGTTTGGCTTCTATCCATTTGGTGAATTTATCCACCATGACCAGTAAGTATTTTTTTCTTATGGGTTCCCCCTTTAAGGGGTCCAACCATATCAAGCCCCCAGACCGCAGAGGGCAAGGTAATGGGGATTGTGTGGAGGGCGGTGGGTGGCATATGGCTTTGGTTTGCAAAAAGCTGGCAACCGACACAGTGTTGGACCAAGTCCTATGCATCTTCCCGGGCCGTTGGCCAATAGAAACCTGTACGGAAGGCCTTGCTTACATGGGCCCGGGCTACGGCGTGGTGGCCGCCGAGTCCAGCATGGATTTCTGCCAAAATCTTCTGCCCTTCCTCTTTGGAGATGCACCTTTGAAGGACTCCGGTAGTGCTTTTCTTATAAAGCTCTCTGTCGGTGTCAAAACCGGCGGATCTCGGGTAGGGGGTCCCGAACTGTGCGTCTAGGCGGATGGTAATAGGAGACAAGGGACACGATGTTTTTACCCAGGTTCGGGCCCTCTCGATGGAGGTAATACCCTACTCGCTTGATTAATATTGATGATATGGGTAGTACAAGAGTAGATCTACCACGAGATCGTGAGAGGCTAAACCCTAGAAGCTAGCCTATGGTATGATTGTTGTTAGTCCTATGGACTAAAACCCTCAGGTTTATATAGACTTTGGATAGGTTAGGGTTACATAGAGTCGGTTACAATGGTAGGAGATCTACATATCTGTACGCCAAGCTTGCCTACCATGAAGGAAGTCCCATCCGGACATGGGGCGAAGTCTTCAATCTTGTATCTTCATAGTCAGTGTGTCGGCCAGCGGTGATAGTTGACTATCGGACACCCCTAATCCGGACTCCTCGGTGGCCCCGAACCAGGCTTCAATGACGATGAGTCCGCGCGTAGTTTGTCTTCGACATTGCGGCGGGTTCTTCTCCAAATTCCATATACTTGTCGAATAGTGTCAAACCACGATAAATGATGCGCTCCTTGGCTTCTCGCCCAAAATGGCCATCTTCACGTGTTTGAATGAATCGAAAAGCAGGGTATTTTACACTTCATACGCCTTAGCTATGCATAAATGAGCCGCCTATAAAAGGCGAGGATCTAGATCTGAGTCACACCATCCCCCTCTGCAAGCTTTCATGGGCGCCTCGACAAAAGCCCATTCCATCATGGATAGTCGTGGCTCCTCCTCTCGCGCTCGGCCCTCAGCCTGGAAGTTGGGAGATGCTCAGTCCCATAGCGAGCTAGTTATACTCAAACCAAAGGATTTCTTCCCTGGCCTTCATGGTTCCGATTTGAGCGGACTTGCCACCTACATAAAGGAAAGCAAGCGGAGAGTGTCCCCGATCCCTCTAAAGGAGAGGGGTATGCTTATCTCTTATCTAGTAAGAGGCTCAGATTTCAATCCATCCGTTTCTCAGGGGCTCTTGAAGTTCTCGGCCTCCGGTTGCACCACCTTCGCTGCCTCCATTTTGCACATCAGCGGGCTTGGCGGCCCTTTGGGAACTGTTCTTGGGCATTGAGGCTCATTTTGCGCTGTGGAAGAGATTATTCTGCCTAGTACCCGTTCTCATGAGGGTCAATATATCATGTGGGCGGAGCTGAACTATGGCGCATATTTGGGACGGATATCTATCCGGAACTCCAAGAAGGCGTCAAAAGACTGGCCTTGGAATGGTTTTACATGGAGGGCGTCCGCTGCGGACTGCCTGTTGGATCGGCCTTAGGAGTTTAGCAATGCTCCTCTCGAAGAAGCACCTAAGTGGCGCTCCTTGAGCCCCGGAGGAAAATGACAGGGGCGTCCTTTACTTGATGAGCGAATAAGGTTCTTGGCTCATGCGGATTGACCATGATTGGAGTCATGGCAATCTGCATTATGAGGAGTGCAGCCGCTCAATATAGGGGCCACCTTGTGGGATTTCAGCGGGAGGGCGATGCCACCGCCATGGCCGCAGAAAGGGCCGGATCGGTCACCGAACTGGTGAAGACCTTGTCCGCAATGTACAAAGGGAAGAGGAGGATTTTCTCGCGTCAATCCACCGAGCGGGTTTTCTTGAATAATCCTCGAAGTTGGGTAGCGAATATCTTTGTGGCCTGTCCGATCCATGTTCCGTGGTTAAACATCTCATTTCATGGTTTCTGCGAGGAAGCTGCGCCGGACCATGGAGAAGATACACAGCCCGCCCCACAACCCGAGGATCGGAGCGGTCCCTCGATCCGACCTCGAAGAGGATCGGATATAAAGGTGGAGTTGATCGGCGGGGTGTTCCACCAACTTAGCATCGACAATGCTTTGGTTGCCATTACGGCCGACTACCGGATTATTTCCGGCCTCCAATGTAACCGTGACGAAGTCCGGATACCATGCCCCCCGTGCTTTAGTTCTAATCGCCACTTATTTGATGGTGTTTCGCAGGGGGTGCCTTGAGGCAGAGGCCGAAAGCGCTTGCTAGCAACAATGGCGAAGCGGTCTGCAGCCTTGGTGTAAAAGTGCGGTCCGGATCGAAACTCCGCCCATAGCGGTATGGCGTGTCACCATATTCCCAGAGGTGAGTCGGGAAGGCGTACTAACTCTAGTGCTATTTTCAGGAAAAAGCGCTCGCGGACTGAGTTGGAGGTTGTAATCGAACCTCCGCCAGCCGGGCTCCAAAGCCGGGTCGAGGCGGATCTGAGCACGAGGCGTCGTCGGAGGCTCCTCCGACGGAGGATGCCGACAGATTGTCCGCCACCAACTCCGAGGTGGAGAGTGCATGAATCATGCGCCCGCGAAAGTTCTTCGTGATGCATGTTTCTCCCAAGAGGCCTTGAATGCCTTCAATTCGGAGATGCGCACCTCTGTGCCGCTCAAGATGGTCTAGCGAGCCACGGAGCAGTATGTAAATGACATACTGGTGAGGAAATTTGTGATTATATGCCAAGAGTCTCCCAGACTTAAAATAGTTAGAATAACTGATTTAAGGATCATTTGTTATCTGAGATCTTACAAAAAGAATACCCGACTGTCCCAGAGCTTGAAGAATGCAAGGCCCAATTTGAGGTCAAGACTAGCCGCCATGGGGAGCCACGAGACCCCTCCGTAATATATGCTTCAAAAGATAAATAGTTTATGAAGTGCGGTGGGTGTAAATCGACAATAATATTGCAGATGGCGCCGGACTACATCCGACAAGCAACAGCCCTGCGCCAACTAAAGGCTGGCGAGAGCGTGCTTACGAGGGTGCGGCAGAGAAAAATAACCTCCAAGATGCCAACACCCAATTGGATGAGGAACTAAAGGATGTTCGTGCTCAGCTTGTCCGACCAGTAAGGAGAATCGACAACCGTCACGGCATTTTCAGTAAGTGCTTGAACGAACTTTGAAAGAGTTCAGCGAGGAAGGCGACTAACATAAACATGTATTTAGGTTTGCTCACAGTTCTGTCACGAAGAGGAGATGCCCAGTTCTTCGGGTGATCTTCTTCCCGACCACGCCGCCTGCACGAATGAGTTCTGGCGGTGATGAAAGGCGCGGCCAGGCCTTGTGTCCATCTATCTCCCTCCCGAAGGCATTGGGAGCTGGCAGAGCGGCTTCAAGGAGCACGGCGGCGCTTCCGACTGTGGAAAATATCGGCTGCCGTCAAGGCGCCAGGAGGCCTGGGCCATGGTAAAGACACAAGACACGGTTACGGTTGACCCAAACCACATGGCGAGATCGGACTGTGGGGCCTGATGGGAAGGAGATCCCTGTAAGCTTAGTGTACGGCCAAGTAGAATTGGCCGCCAAGTATTCTTAGCAAGATTGTAAATTAGATAGCATATTAGATGGCATTGAGGAGGAATACAATGAGTCGAGTTGACTATGTAATTAAACATGACATGAAAAATGTCTTCTAGTCGGATTGTAGATCGTTTGTCATAGCAGACCTTTTCGCTTCGACCTCGGGACCCAATAGTCCGGAGTGTGTCTGAATACCCTCGCAGTTATGTAAGAACCGGGGCATGCATGGAGACAAGGCGTAGGGTTCATTATTGCTGTATCAGACAAGTTCCCAACTAGTTATGTTATATTACATGGATAGTAAGAAACATCTTCCATGGGTTCCTTTCGCTGGGAGGCATGCCCTAAAGTGCATGTCCAAACTGCTAAGAGAGCAGAAAATCATCTAGGGGCAGATGGATAAATAGTTAAAAATCATCTTTCAGTTCACCGACCGAATATTCCCTTAAGAACGCTTAGCTTTGGCTTCACTCTAGTCTGGAGGTACACATCCGGCTGACCCGACAAGAATAATCGCAGAGGTGCTCCCTTTACCACCTAGCCGAACAATCGGGAACGAGGGGTAAGCACAGGAGCCGCAACCCAGCTTGGCCAAAACTTGAGTCATATCGATGCATATAATGGTGAGTAAAAGGTACATGCGGAAGTTTGATACATGTGTTGGGCATGAAGCCCAGATAAATAAGCTTACGTTAAAGAAGCCCCAGTATAATGAGCGACAGCGATCAAATATTGTCGGATTCGGGTTCCGCAGACCCTTGAGGTTCGAACACTTGGAGCTGCAGAGAGATCCAGCCCTCCACCGCCCTGCACTGGCCGAATCGCAGGGACCTAAACTACTAAAAGAACAACACAAGAGACACAAGATTTATACTAGTTCTGGCCACCGCTGTGGTGTAATACCCTACTCTAGTTTGTGGCGGGTGGATTGCCTCTGGGCTGATGAGGAGCAAGATGTGGAAGAACAGCCTCATGAGGGTCTCTGTTTCTTGGTGGGTGTGATGAATCACAGGGTGGTGTCCCTTCGCCTAGCTTGAGGATCGGGTCCCTATCTCTCTCTCTGGATTCCAAATGCTAGATCTCTTTTTCTACTATGGTGGCTAGCTCTACTTATATGGACGAAGGCCCTCGGCCTCTTCCCAAATATTGAGCGGGAAGGGCCAACAATTGGCCATTTTGAAGGGGAACAGCGGGTACACTTATCCCGACTAAAGTTGGTCCTCGCTTGCCAAAGGCTCGTGATGACGCCTGCTTGGGCTCCACGATGACTCCCTTCCAGCCGCTGGGGGGCTGGTCTTGGTCTTGTTGCACCAAGCGGATGCCTTTGCTTGATGCCTCTCGCGCGCTTGCTCCCCTTTGCACCAAAGAGGAAAGGAGGACGCTGCGGGCTGGCGCCTGACCGGGCGCTCTTGGTCATCATGGCTTGCGCGCATGGGCACCTCGCGAGGTACCTTGCCTTGAACTCTCCGGCCTCCTCATGAGCCTGCCCACGAGGCCGTTGCTCGAGAAGCTCCTCGTCCGCCCCCATGAGGCATGGCCTCGCGAGGGTCTTGAGCTATGCTGATGAAGATGGGCCGCCCTGGCCTCCTTTGAGCCACGCCACAGAGCCGCAGTAGCCAAGTCTAGGGACCCCTGCTCCCGAACGCCGACAAGAGCTCCCCTGGCCCACGGCGCCCCAACTTGGCCGAGCAGAGGCGAAGGAAGGGGCAGGCGTCATGGGCCCTAACAGCCTGGCGGCCTCAGGCACGCGTGGCGGTTGATTGGACGTGGGCTGCATTGTTCCCCCACGCCTCCTTATTTCGTGGCCTTGCTAGGCGGACACGCTGCTGTACACATTCGTTCTCCTCTCGCTGCTTGTGCGCCTCTTGTCCTTCCCCTCTAACTCCAGCTTCCATTTTCAATCCAATTCAAATCTCCCCTCCCCTTCAATCGCCATGGCTCCAACGAAGAAGGAAAGGAAGAAACTTGTGCCTCCGCCTCGCCACTTGGCCTCCGCCGTCAATTCGCCGATCATACTCAATCTAGAGGGCTTGGGCAAGGTTAGTTCGGATCCGCCACCTCCTTCAACGAATGCGGAGGACGACGGCCTGGCCGCGCCCCACTTCTCCATCGAGCAGGATAGTCACCGAGGTCCGGTATTTTGTCGACGCCTCGTGGGCGGGCTGGTCCCCCTTCTCTGATTTCTTCAATGCCGCGGTTTCTCCCACCATCGATCCACATGATGCATCCGGGTCCACAGAGTCCATCACTCTCCTCTCGGTCTTCGCGCCGTTTGGAGGCAATGATGGGCATCCTTCCTTCGGTTGCCTTGCTCGCGCCACTTCTTCTCTCTCGCTTTGTCGACCCACCCAATGCTCGGCGTGCGGAGCTTCGTCACCGCCGAGACAGCGCCCTCGTGGATTGACTTCAGCCTGCCTCCGCCTGGGCAGCTGAAGTTCGCGCGAGGTGGTTGTACATGGATGGGGTTCCCAGCCTCGCCATCTCGAGCCAACCTCGCTCGGTGTCCCCTAATTCAGGCTGCCAGAGATGCTTTCAGGCCCTCGGCTCATCTTTGTCAAGGCGCATTGCTGGCTCCCGA
Source organism: Aegilops longissima (assembly GCA_021605205.1). NCBI lineage: Eukaryota > Viridiplantae > Streptophyta > Magnoliopsida > Poales > Poaceae > Aegilops > Aegilops longissima. The sequence continues at coordinate 45,553 of JAHIAM010003748.1, forward strand.
GGTCGCTTGTTGTGACAGCGCCTCAAGGTGGTGAAGGAGTTCCCGACGTGCCGCATTGCTCCTCTCCAACGCCATTCCCACCGGACGTGGGCCTTCAGCGGGCCTGGTGATCGTATGAGGCTTCAGGAAGAAGATAAGGAAAGTGCTCCTGTCCCCGATGGCGCACCCCCACCCCGTGGCATCCGGCATGGAGGGGCCTTGCTATACCTCCGCTAATCTGGGGTGATTTTGTGAACCAGATGCCTATCTCGATGAATGGGGCTACCGCTGGTCTCCATGGGCCTCAGGAGAATCCAAAGGATGGTGACAACCCTTCCGAAATAAGGTGGCTCCTCCTCAAGTGGCGGAGCAGGAGGCACGAGCCGCCAGAGGTCAAGGGACCCCGCCGGGTGACAGCGTCGGCGATGCTCATGAGGGGGCAGCTCCTGAGGCTCATGCCGCCGTGGCTGAGGGCGGCAGGCAGCCGCCCGCAGCGCCTGCGGATGAAGCCCCCGAGGCCCCTGCTGCTCCTCTTCAGGAGGCGACCCGGCAACGCGGCCGCGGACGCCTGACGCAGGTCGCCTCGATGCTTCTCCCTCGCCGCAGGCTGACCCCTGCACTCAAATCTTGGGTCGCTTCCGCGTGAACTTCGAGGCCCTCCGAAAGAGAAGGAAGGCCCTGGGCGATGATTACCCTTATCGCATGCTGAAGCGTAGGAATTACTTCGCCACCCATGAGTAAGCCTTCTCCTTCTCCAAAGACCTGATTCTTGCTGCTTGTATCTGATCCCTGCCTGCAGTGCCCCTTCCGCCGAAGTTCACGGAGACGGTGAGGAGCTGTCCTCCCGGCCGCCTCCCCCGTCCTTGAGCGCTCCAAGCAAAGTGGAGCCCTTGTGGTGAGGGCGGCGGGAGTGAACTGCCCCGAGGCGCTGGCTGTCGTGGCCCTACGGCGCCTCACGATTCTTCCTCGCGAGCCTTCCCTGGCATAGCTAGCTGCCGTGGGCTTCGCCTGGTCGTGGATGGCGATTACTGGCGCTTCCCCCGCCTCGCCTATGGATGGGCTGGCTCTGTGCCGGCCTCTGGCCATGGCGTGCCCGACTGCCGCGAGGGTGCCAGCTTCAGCCCCAGCCCCCGCGGGGAGTGTTGATTCACGGCTCGGGCGCCTGGCCCTGGGCGGTTGATGGTGTGGAGGACGCGCGAGCGCTGCCGGGCGCCGCGCACTTCGCCAAGGATTTCTTCAAGGCGGGACGCGGTGAGCCTTTCTGGTGAAGAGCTCGCTGACAAGACAGCTGCTTGAGGGGCCGATGGCCTCCGCCACGCAGAGAGGCGGAGCTGGAGGGTGCTGCCGCTTTGCGCGCCACCATGCCCGATCTTGATGACGAAGAGGTTAGGAGTCGCTGGCAGCCTCTCGGGAGGCCTGTTCTCGGGCCGTCGAGGCCTGGGCAGCTAACAGCGGCGAGAGGTAGCGAGGAACGGGCACGGAACTCCCCGGCCCGTGTCACTCGTTGGAGGAGCAAGTGGAGCTGCGCGAGGCAGCCTCGCCGATGAAGGTGGCCTCTCGCGACCCGGCGGAGCTCCGAGCGTGAGGAGGCGCTGACGCTGAGCTGGGCCGAACGCTGCGAAAGTACGAAGCGCTTGAGACGAGGGAGCGCTTGGCGCCAGGCGGGAGGATGAGGTCGCTGCACGGGAAGCCGCGGCCCCGAGGAGGTCGGACGCCGAGAGGCGGCGCGGCCGAACCTCGAGCGAAGTTTGAGGAGCGGCCGGGTTGACTGGCCGAGGCTGAGGCAGGGACTGCTGCCTTGAGGGCTAAGCTGGAGGAGGCACAAGGGCCCATGCTTTTGGGCCGCCTCGGTGGCGCAGAGGAGTCCACCACCTCTCGTGCCGAGGCGCCTCTTCGCCAACGGGTGGAGGAAGCCGAGGCCGTGCAGGCGCGTAATGCCGACGAGATGCGTCGCCAGCGAATCTCGAGCATGAGCATGGCCCCATGCTCGCCACGCCTCGAAAGAGCCAACGCAGTTTTGGGTAATATCTCTGCGAGGCGGCAGCTGGCGAGCCGCGGTTAACTACACCGCAACAGTTCTTCACCGACGTGGTGGCGCGGCGGGAGGCGCGGTCGGTCGAGCCAATAATTTTGTTGAGGAGAGGAGCTGCCACTGCTTGGGGACGCCTTTTCGTGTCTTCAGCCATCTCTGTGACATGGACCCCACTTCGACTTTGACGCAGTTATCGCTCTAGTTCCCTGTGCCGTCCGGGCGACCTGGCGACTAGGTGGAAGACATGTGGATGCTCTTGTCCGGGCCTTCGCTTCGGACAACGACGGATGGTCGTGGCCGCCCGATGGCGGCGTGGTGAACGTCCACGACGCCGCCTGGATGACCCAGCAGACAAGGACGGCGAGGCCAGCGACGCCAAGAACGGCTCGGGAGGTGCTCCCGAGGACGATTGGGGGATTTATCCGATCGACATGTATTGTCCCTGTTCCATTACCCCGCATGAATAGAACTCAGTTTTGGCCTCGATGGCTGAGAGCATTTCGAGGGGAGCCCTCATGTAAAACTTGTGTTCATCGGGATAGCAGGTGTTACATCGCCCATACGCCCGCGCCAAGTGGTTGGCTAAGCGTTAATGCGGTCTGGTTGGTTGGTTTACCTTGGTTTCAGACGAGCCACGAGATAGCCTATGGGAGGCTGCAGCGATCTGAGTGCCTCCCGATTGAATTCAGAGGATCTGCAGTAAAACCTCCGGGAGGATCTGCTGGCGGCAGGTTGGCTGCGCACAAGCTAGGCTGGCCGGCTCGCGAGGGCCCGCGAGGGGAGGCAGCCGAGGCGGAGTGGTAAATCAAACGCAGGAGATTTGCTCGAACGAGACTAAGCACCCCTTCCCGAACACACGAAATCTCAAATTCAATCCAACTTAAATCCAAATGGGGAAAGAGACAACCAAATGGAAAGGCTAAGAAAGCGAGAAGAAAAGCCGATCTATCACCTAGTCTAGTCTTTGACGCCTCTCACCAAAACAGAGCTAAGTGCTGCCTTTGGGCGCTGGAGGAGCCCTGCCGAGGCAGGCACCTCGAGACTCGGGCGTGTACCCCCACTCATTATTACGTGAGAGTGTCACGGGCGGCGAAGCCACAGCACTGGGCCTCTTCATGTAATGCCTTGCTTCATATCGCCAGACGAGGGGCCCGCTTTGCGCCACACTTTAGTGCCATCAACGACGACCGAAACCGTGACGCTGCCGATGGGGTAGAGCGGTCGCCAGCCGTTCCCAAGACGACCACGGGTCTTCCGCTGTGGCAGGCCCCGAGGTGCCTCCTCAGCAGAGGGCCTACCTCCGAGAACGCCTTTGCTTCAACGCCGCTGGTGGTGATGTCGGATCTCGCCTCCTCCCAGCCACCGCGCCTCCCGAGGGGTAGGAGATCGCGAGCGGGCAGCCGCCGTCGTGGCGACTGCACCTCCTGCGACCTATGGTTAGCGATGTTTGCTCTTGAGGAAGTAGCGGTACCCGATAATCGCCGCTTCGGTGTGTCCGAGGGGACCGCCTCGAGGCTCCGGAAGAGTTTCGCTTCGCCTCATCCCCAGCTCGGGCTGAGGAGCGAGCCTTGTTCTCTCGCGCGGGTGCCCTAGGTCCACTGTGGGGCACGATTCTTCTGGGCGCCGCCATCCCGGCGGCCACGCCGTAGTGCCGAGCGTGCTATGCTGTTTCGCTGATGCGCCCGCCGTGGTGTAAGGGCGCGGCCCACTGTGGCCGTGAGTTACGCCGAGTCCTTCTTCTCCGTGGGCGGGCGGGGCAACCCGCCGCCGCCCGGCCGACAGCGCCTCGCCCGGTGTTGGAGAAGCCGAGCCCGCGGGCACGCGTGGAGCCTCGTGCGGGCCGCCCCGCTCGAGATGGAAGCCGGGTGCGTAGGGGTGAGCCTCGGCGGCGAACCAGGAGCTCGCCATCGCTTCCAGCAGAGACGTCATCATGTCGCTCTCCAAAGAGCTCGCACTCTCGAAACCTTCCGGCACCGTGAGCGCGCCCTTGAGTTCGCCGCTGCCCCGGCGGGTGTACGTGACGTGGTCGCGCGTGATTGAGGCGCTTCATCGCCGACGCGCGCCGCGCGTGAGAGCCGTCGGCTCGTCCGTGTCGCCACGCCCGCAGCGCCAAGGGACGCGAGCTGCTCGGGCACGGGTCGCCCGAGGCGAAGCTCTGCGCGGGCGCGGCCACGCCGCCTAAGGATCTGGTTGCCCGCTGGTCGCCGGACATGGTGATGACGATGCGATGGGACACGGTGGCGAGTGGATTCCGCACTTCACCGGTGCGCCAAATGTCGGATTTCGGGTTCCGCAGACTTTGAGGTTCGAACACTGCAAGCGCGCGGAGATCCAACCCTCCACCGCCTCGTACCTCGCCAAATCGCAGGGACCTAAACTACTAAAATGTAAAACACAAGAGACACAAGATTTATACTTAGTTCGGCCACCGCTAGGTGTAATACCCACTCTAGTTTGTGGCGTGGTGGATTTCCTCTTGGGCTGATGAGGAATAAGATAGGAAGAACAGCCTCGCGGGTCTCTGTTCTTGGTGGGTGTGGATGAACTGCTAGGTGGTGTCCCGTCGCTCTAGCTTGAGGATCGGGTCTCTATCTCTCTCGATTCCAAATGCCGATCTCCTTTTCTACTATGGTGGCTAGCTCTACTTATATAGACGAAGGCCCCGGCCTCTTCCCAAATATTGAGCGGAAGGGCGCCAACAATTGGTCATTTTGAAGGGAACAGCGGGTACACTTATCCTGACTAAAGTTGGTCCTCGCTTTGCCAAAGGCTCGTGAGTGATGCGCCTGCTTGGGCTCCACGATGACTCCCTTCCGGCCGCTGGGGGCTGGTCTTGGTCTTGTTGCATCAAACGGATGCCTTGTTGATGCTCTCGCCGCGCTTGCTCCCTTTGCACCAAAAGAGGAAAGGAGGATCACAGCGGGCTAGCGCCCGATCGCGCCTTGGTCATCATGGCTATGGCCATGGGCACCTCGCGAGGTACCTGCCGCTTGAACTCTCCGCCTCATGAGCCAGCCGACGAGGTGCCTCGAGGAAGCTCCTCGTCGTCCGCCCAGAGGCTTGGCCTCGCGAGGGTCTTGAGCTTGCGTTGATGAAGATGGGCCGTCTGGGCCTCCTTTGAGCCATACACAAGCGTCGCAGTGCGCAAGTCTGGGGACCCTGCGTCTGTAACGCCGACAAATATGTGCGAATAAAGCGCAAACGAGCCTCTAAAGGCTTCAAGAAGGAGGAAGAATGAGAGAAATAAAGACAGCAAAATAGAAAATGTGAACGGAGGAAGGAGACGAACTTGGAGTCCGTGCTTAGGCGAGAATCTTCGTGAGGGCGGGCTGCGCTCCATGGGTTCGCCGAAGTCGGTTATCCGATCGTTTCGCAGCGGTATGCTTCACGGTCGTGACCTGGTCGATGATGAAGGGACCTTCCCATTTGGGCTTGAGTTTGTCCTTTTCTTGTCCCAAGCAGCGATGAGCTAGTTCGCCAACATTGTAAGCTTTGGCCTGCATTTCCCTGCTTTGATATCTTCGAGCCTCTTGTTGATAATATGCGGAACGAAGCTTTTGCCACGTCAAGGCCCAAACTGTCCCGGCCGATGAGCTTGCATCTCTTTCTTCATACATGCGCATGCGAGGTGAGTCATGAATTATGTCGCAGGGCAGGACTGCCTCTGCACCGTACACCATAAAAAATGGTGTGAATCCGGTAGTACGATTCGGTGTGGTCCGCAGCCCCCAGAGTACGGAGTCGAGCTCCTCAACCTAGTGCATGTTAGATTCCTTGAGGGACCGCACTAGTCTGGGTTTAATGCCACTCATGATTAGATCGGTTGCTCGCTCTACTTGGCCGTTGGTTTGAGGGTGATAGACTGAGGCGTAATCGAGCTTGATGCCCATGTTTTTGCACCATAATTTGACCTCATCGACCGTGAAGTTGGTGCCGTTATCAGTGATGATACTGTGGGGGACACCGTAACGGTGAACTACCCCTGATATGAAGTCTATCACTGGTCCGGATTCGGCCGTTTTAACAGGCTTGGCCTCTATCCATTTGGTAAATTTATCCACCGTGACCAATAGGTATTTTTGCTTGTGGGTTCCCCCCTTAAGGGGTCCAACCATGTCAAGCCCCTAGACCGCGAACGACCAGGTGATGGGTATAGTTTTGAGGGAGGTGGGTGGCATGTGGCTTTGGTTAGCAAAAAGCTGGCAACCGACGATCGTGGGACTAAATCCTCAAGATTCCGCCCGGGCCGTCGGCCAATAAAATCTGACTGGAAGGCCTTGTTTACAAGGGCCCGGCTGCGGCATGGTGCCCACCCAGTCCGCATGAATTTCAGCCGGGGAGGTTTCGCCTCTTCCTCTTCGGAGATACACCTTTGAAGGACTCTGTTGTGCTTTTCTTATAAAGCTCTCCTCATGGACTTTATAGGCTTTAGATCGCCGTACTATGCAGCGAGCCTCATTTGGTTCGGGAGTTCCTGCCTAGTTAGGTAGGCTAGGAATGGTTCCGCCCACGGGCGATAATCGCCATTATTTCGTGGGCGGAGGGTGTTATCTCGTGGCATAGCCCCGATTGTGTCGAGTGTTGGCGTCGAGGCGGTGCGGTTGGGTCCGGATTGTTATTTCCGACTCCTTCCCATAGTACGGATGGCTTGAACAGCCGCCCAGGGAGATGTTAGCGCGGGGCATCGCATCGAGCCCTTCAACCGTGCTAACATTTTTAGGACCGCATTGCAGATGCGCTGCCATTTTCGGATCTTTGGCATCAAAGTCTCCGTTTATTTGAGATATCGCGAGGTTTGAATCCTCGCGCACCTCTAGGCGCTTAATGCCCATAGAGATCGCCATCCGGAGGCGTGCGTAAGGGCCTCGATTCGCTGCGCTTGTTGGAGTCCGTATACATTATCTCAAGGACATATTGGATCTGTGTCCCGGTTGGGGACGCCAGACGACGCCAGCCCCAGTGCCGCCAACATTTTGGAGCCGCAAAGTGCATGATCCAATTGAGTATGCGCAGCATTTTAGGGAGTTCGCCTTGGTTCATTCGCCACGAAGTCGCCAAAACCCGCGACTTAATAGCTCATCGTGGCTTGTAGGTTATGTCGAATGGAAGGAGCTCTATGGCCCATTTAGCAATCCGCCGTCGCGTCGCGGTTGTTTATAATGTCGTTAAGAGGTACTTCGAGGCTACCGCTATCGAACACTCTTGAAAGTAGTGTTGCAGCTTCCGGATGCCATGAACACCGCGTATGCTATCTTTTTGATAGTGTGGGTACTGGACTTGCATGGAGTTAGGACAAGGACACATAGTAAACCGGTTTTTGAAGAGGGAACCGATGTCCGTCTGCTTTCGCTCGACGACGAGCACCGCTACCGACAACTTGATGTGTTGCGCGATATATAATAGTGGATTGGTTCGCCTTACGCTATGCTGCCATGACCGGATTTGTTGCCAATATGGCTTTTATTTCTTCGTCCGTTGCGGCGGCATCCATCCACCAAGTGTTCGGCGCCGGAGGAGGCAAGAAGGGTAACTTTTCCCCAAACGGAAATAAAGCGGCTTAGAGCCGCCATGCATCCAGTCAATTTTGTATTTGTTTGAGGTCTTTGGAATATCTAATTGTGACAGAGCTCGATCTTGGCTGGGTTTGCTTCAATTCTCTACCGACACAATGAAGCCTCAGAGCTTTCGGCCGAACGCCAAGACGATTTTTCAGATTGAGCTTAATGTCATACTTTTCGAGATTTTCGAATGTGAGCCTCAAGTCGCCTACTAGAGTTTCGACATGCTTGGATTTGACGACCACGCCATCTACATATTCTTCCACTGCTTTTGCCGATCTGGTTTGCTGCCGACATGTCCGAATCATGCGCCGATATAGTTGCGCCGCTTTTGAGACCAAAGGGCATTGTGTTGAAGCAGCATGGGCCGATGGAGTGATGAATGCTGCAGTAGCTTGGTCTGCTCCGCCATCTTGATTTGGTGGTAGCTGGAGTACGCTACGAGGAAGCACAATGAGTCGTGGTCCTCAGTCAGCGCCGATAATTTGATCAATGCGAGGGAGGGGAAGGGATCCTTTGGCAAGCCTTATTAAGGTCTTTGAAATCAACACATAGGCGCCAGGATTTATCCTTCTTGGTACCATCACCACATTTGCTAGCCAGTCCCGATGTTTAATATCTCCGATGAATCTGCCTTCCCGAAGTTTGGCTAGCTCCTCTCCCATGGCCTGCCTCTTGGGTTCTAAAAGCGCCAATAGCCTGTTTGACTGCTTGAATCCTTTTAGGATATTTAGGCTGTGCTCGGCCACCGACGGGATTCCCGGCATGTCCAAGGGTGCTGTGCAAAAATGTCCCAGCTTTTCTCGTGAGAAATTTTCAAGAAGTCGCAAGCGCCCACATCAAGGTTTAATTGTGCCCCAATGGAGGCCGCCTTTGCGAGTGGTTCTGGGTGGACTTGGAATTTGACTATTTCATCCGCTGGTTTAAAAGAGGTGGACTTGGATCTTTTATCAAGTATCACATCGCCCCTGTTCACCGTGGGAGCGCCATCGCAGTTGAGTTCCTCGGCCGCTAGGGCTTCGTAGATAGTGCCTCGAGGGCTAGTGCACTATCTTGTTTTCGGGTGGGAGTGCTATGTTCGGATCACTAGCAAGAGTGATGATTCCGTTAGGTCCTGCATTTTAAGCTTCATGTACCCATAGTGGGGTATAGCTTGAAAAATTGTGAATGCCTCTCGCCCTAATAAAGCGTGATATCCGCTGCTGAACGGGCCACTTGAAAATGTGACCTCTTAGGACCTGTAATTGTCTCAAGAACTTGAACACTACGTCCGTGTGATTTTTCCTGCGGCAGATGCTTCCCTGCTAGGGATTATTCCTCTAAAGGTTATGTTCGCTTCAGCTTCAATGCGGCTCCACCATTCCATTTTTCGAGGGTTTCCAGTAGATGAGGCTTAGGCCGCTGCCGCCATCCATGAGTACCTTAGTATAGGTAAAGCCGCCCACTATTGGACTGAGGACCAATGCGCTGGTGCTGGAGCTGTCCCGAATTTGGGTTCGTCACCGGGCATTAAAGGTAATAGCCGTGTCACTCCATGGATTTATTATTGCTACTTGGTAGACTTGCAAGGTTGCGGAGTGTTCGCTTTCAGACAAGGTTTGATGCTGAAAGTCTCAAGATCCTGCTAACACCGTGATCGGTATTGCTGGGCTGGGATTCTCCGAAGCCAGAAGCTCTTCACCACTTTGGCCACCTGCCAGTATCCGAAACATGCTCAAGGCTATGGGTTGAGTAAGCGCCCTGCGTGCCGTGAATTTTGTAGGGTCCGCTTAGCTAACCCTCCAAGACGTTCCTGCACTTTAGGGGTGTCACATCCCTAGAATTGCTTGACATTAGTTGCATTAAGGCATTCATGTCATCATGTTAATTTCCATGAAAATTGAAATGGGGATTTGTGAAACCTCGTAATCACTTTTGAAATGACCTAAATAAAATCGCCCAAAAGGTCCAAGAAAATGCTCATGTTCTCTCGAAAATATTGGACAGAGATAACAATCTAACCAATATTTTTAGGATCTCATAAGTATTTATTTTGGGCATTTGGAATTAATACATTAAATATTTGCCTTGGATATATATTACTATATATATAAAATATTGTCCAAAATTGTGCCCTTTTGTTGGGGAGCTCGAATAATATAGTAAGCTCCTGCAAAAATTGGCATAATTAATTAAATTAGTTTGGTATTTTAAATAAATCAAAACAAATGTCGAAAAATAGAAAAGGAAACAAAATAGGTAAAAGCCCACCTGGCTTACCTCCCCACCGTGCAGCCCACCCAGAGGGCCATCGGCGAAGCCAGCCTGCCCACTGTGGGCATCGCTGTCTTCTTCCTCCGCCAGAGGAGAAGCAGCTGCGGCCGACAAGCGCAGCGAGCCACGCCGGCTCCTCCCGCCCCACGCGCCTCGACCGCCTGGTCGCCTCCACGCTGCACCACGCCTCGACCTCTCGACCTCACTCTCTCCCAACCTCCCTTCCTCGAGCTCTCTCCCTCACGCAACCGAGCCTCACCGAGAGCGCTCGCTGGCCCTGCAGCCACCGCCCTCCTCGCCCGACATGTCCTGGCCTCCGCCACCCCTCTCCTCCCTCCTCACCAAGCCCCCGACGCCGAGCACCCCGAGGCGCCGCCCCACCATTTCTTCGACCTGCCCGCTGCCGCCAAATTAGCCGGCCCGTGCCCGCCCGAGCTCACCGACGCCTCCTCGCAACCACGGTGAGCCCCCGAGTCGATCCCCTCTTCTCCGGCCATTCTCCCCTCTAGCTACCACTTCTCGTGATCAAACTCGCCGCCGCCATCAAGACGCCGCCGCCGTGGGCTACAGCCACGATGGCTCGGTTCCGAGCACGCAATGTCTTCACTGCATCCAGAGGAGCCCGTGAGCACCCACTCCTTTCGCCTGCGGTGCCCCTAGCGCCAACCCCGAGCGTGCCCGAAGCTCCGCCGCCAGCAGCTCGTCAGCCGGCCGATCCCGCCGCCCGAGCCCAACTACTCCCCACCAAGAACTTCAGCAGCCTCCCAGCTCTCAGAGGTACCTCCCGCCTTTTGGTGGCCGGAATGGCTATCTGCACTTGCGCCAGCCGGGTTCGCTGGGCGGCTAAACGCCGGGCGCCGACGACCCATCGACTTTTTGACTGGGGTTTGACCACCCCGTCATCGACATGGCGCGGGCCCACCCGCTAACTAACTTAAGTTAGCTAATTAGTTTAGGTTAATTAGTTAGACGTCGACAAGGTCCCACACGCCAGTTTGACCTCGACAGCGACCTTGATTGATCATTGACGCCACACCGACGTCAGTCGACGCATAATTCCTTTTCTGGATTTAATTTAATTCAGTAAATTTTAAAATGTCCTAAACTTCTAAAAATCATATAAATTCAACCGTAACTCGGATGGAAATAATTTATATATGAAAATGATCAGAAAAATATGAAGAATCTGTTTATGCCATGATCATGCATGTTTGAACAAGTTAACATCACTGAATAGGATGAATCATGATTAGGTAATTTAGAAATAGCATTTTGAGTTGGAATTCAACCTTGTTTGAATTCCACTCAACTAACTTGGATTATTATTGCATTAGGTGAATTCAGTACCTTAACATGATCATGCATCATATATGTGCATTGCATTGATTGTGTTCTCTTGTTTGCCGGTAATTGTCCCCTCCGTAGAGACGATGTACCGACGATGATTATTCGATGACACCGATGAAGAACTATTATCTTCAAGTGCTGCAAGCAAAACCCCTTGTTCATTCCGACATAATCCCACTCTCTCGCCTCCTGCTCTATTTTATTGCATTAGGACAACAACGATTCAATGTTACTTGCTGCATGTAGCTGAACCCTTGATCCTTTGCATGACCTGTCATTCCACAAGAATTAGATGAAACCCACTAGCATGAGTAGGAGTTGTTTGAGCCCATGTTGTGCCTACTCATTTATGCTTGTTTGTCATGCCTGCATCGCTTAGAGTTGAGTCGGTCCGATTCATCGGGAATGAATTGGAATTGTTATGAACATGTCCTATTGTGTGTGAGCTAAGTGTGAACACGATTTGGTAAAGGTAGCGGTGAGAGGCCATGTAGGAGTACATGGTGGGTTGTCTCATTGCAGCCGCCCTCGTGAACTGAGTTCTGTGTTTGTGATCCATGATAGCTTACTACCACGCATTGGGTCCAAACCAATGGACCCTCTCGGCTTTTAACCACCCTTGTCCTCATCCGGAGTTGCAAGTAGTTTCGTGTTTGTAGCATGTCAGTCAGCCGCATTTAACGCTGACCTTAGGGGTGGGTTGTGTTATGTAGGCACTGTGGGTCTGTACCGAAAGTGCCCGCTGGTATCTCGGGAACCCCGCACACATCGCTCGGGCTGTATGGGAAACCTCGGCGGACTCTCATGGATGGAACCCGAATAGGCGATAAACCGGACTAGGGACTTGAGTGTTTAGGTAGGTCGTGGCCGACACCCACGCTGGGCTTCCGCTGAAGGTTGCCGAGTACATGTCGTGGTAAACGATTGTAAGTGGTGAGAGCGTGTGAAGAAGTACACACCGCAGGTTTAATATGATCTATTCAATAGCCGTGTCCACGGAGAAGGACTTCGGGTTGCCTATATCAGTTCATAGACAAGTGAAAGTGGATACTCTAAAATGCGCAAGATAAGCGTGAGTGCTATGGATGGCGCTCGAGGGAGACGGAGCGGATCCATAGTGGTGTATTGATATGGTGAATATGTGGACTCGTAGCGCCACCTCAAAAGAGTTACTTGCAATGTAGTTCAGATAGCCACCGAGTCAAAGCTGGCTTGCTGCACCAAACTCCACCACCCCCTTTTGATAATGATGCATATGTAGTTAGATCTGATGTAAGTCTTGCTGAGTACAATTGTACTCACGCTTGCTTATTTTATGTTTTTGCAGAGAGACGCTACCTCGCTAGTAGTTCCGCTTGGACTTCGACGCTTAGCTTGTTACCTCACCACGATCTTGTGCCTCGCAGATCTGGTAGATAGTCGCTTCTCACCTTTTTCATTTATAGTTGTCTGTACTCAGACATGATTAGCTTCCGCTTGTGCTTTGACTTGTATGTTTCGAAGTGTTGGGTCATGAGACCCATGTTTGTAATATCTCGCCTGGAGCCTAATGAATAATATTTTGAGTCGAGAGTTATGTTGTGATGCCATGTTGTATCTACACATATTGAGCATAATGTGTGTATGTTTGAAATGCTTGGTATGTGTGGGATCCACAAACTAGTTGTTTATCCTTGGCAGCCTCTCATATGGGGAAATGTAGTCTCGTGCCTCCGAGCGATAGTAGTCCGCTACAGCCCGGTTCACCGAGTCCTGCTAGCCAAAGACTACTGCTTGACACTTGATCGCCGGCATGTGATTCATTTCGCTCTTATGTCCGTCCTTCGGGAAATGTCACGCGGTGATACTTGAGTCCCGCTTAGCTCGCTACAGCCCGGGATACCGGAGTCCTCATAGCCCAAAGGCTACAGCCCAAGTTCATACGCTGATGACCGACATGCTCATGTGATTCATGTATGCCTGTCCCCATAGGTTAGTGCCGCTTTGGTTCACGACTAGCCATGTCGGCCCGGTTCTTTGTCATATGGATGCTAGCGACACTATCATATACGTGAGCCAAAAGACGCAAACGGTCCCGGCCATGGTAAGGCGACAATGTGGGAATACCGTGCGTGAGGCCGCAAAGTGATATGATGTGTTACCACTAGATCGATGTGACTTAGGATCGGGTCCCGACAGCTGGTATCGAGCCCGATCGCTCAGAGGATTACCAAGCCAAACTGGTCGGGTTGTGTCTAGAAATGCTTTAGTTATGTAAGGGAATTGATTGTGGAAGGAACGTAAGGCTCTTTTACTCCTTATACCTCATGGCCTTCGATCCGAAAGTCATCCTCTCTCTTCTACGGGTTTAAGAACTAGGCTTCTCATCTATCTATTAGGATGACGTGTTACTAATCCATAGACCTTTAAGATTGTTGGTTTTAATCCCTACCAGTTCCTACTACTCCGTATGATAACCGTTGATCCTGTAATCTTGTTATGATGTTGTTGAGTGGTTATGCCACCATTTTCGCAGGATGTCTCAAATCATTTTGAGCATTTACAGCCGCTATATCTGTCCGAGTCATCCTGTGTCTCTAAATAGTCCGATGCATTTGCAAATCCTTTCCTTCCGCTCCTCGATGTCCTTTGGGTCGAATAAGCACACTAACCAACAATGAGGTACTCATTGCCTCGACATATATGTTGAACTATTATTATGACCCTAGGTGTTTAGGAAGTCACCTAGCAATTTAGCAATGCTTTTGTATCCCAAGGTGATGATTCGCCATCATTTTCTAAAGCATCCCGTGATGCCATTTAGTAGTAGGTATTCTACTCCCGGGTTGTTGAACCCGAGATTCATCCTACTTCATGTTGTTAGTATTTGCTAGTGCCTTTAGGATATTAGTAACCTTTGCGATAGTCCTCAAGTCCGTGGTATTTCCTTCTTCCAAATACCATGAACTAATTATGGTAAGTTCTTTGAACCAAAAGATCACAATAAGAGTGCTCTTGAGGAGTTCTCCATTCATAATTGTGAATCTGCCAATTCTACCTTTCTCGCATGGGTTATCCTAAGAAATGTTGAGCTTGCTCGACATACTAATCTGTGCATCCACAACTCAGAAAAATTATATGTTCCTTTGAGTTGTTCTCTTAGATGCCTTCTCGACCTTCATCTATCAATTGATAGCCAAGGGTATGTGTGCATTTGTGTTCATCGATGCATTTTATCCTTGTGGTCCGTCAAGCCATTCTATTCCGAATGACTAGGAGAAACAAACTCCAGACTTCATCCATTTCTAGGATTGGGTCAAAGTAGTTGTATCCCGCAGATCAAAACGCCAATTCAGCTTTTGTTCTGTTTCTACCTTGGAGTGTTACCATCTTTATGTCAAGAGTGTCATGGGAATTGCACAACCTCCTAGGAATTCTTGACGCAAAGGATACTCTCGCCATCATTATTCATTCCTCGGTTCTGTTGTTGTAACCGAATGCCGACAAGTGAATTGTGATGTGTGAAATCAATACCCGAGCAACTTGTTGCTTGGTAGTGAATGGACAATATTCTCATTCTTAGCGTGTTGGTTATTAAACCATCATCCTAAGATTGATCGCTACCTAGTCCTTATTTCTCGTGCACACTTCGATTGATGAGTTAGGATCTTGTCAAGTCCTCACCATTTGATCATATCGCCTTGCCCTCAAAAGCAAGATTGTTCTCGAGCTTAGTAACATACCGTGGTTCGTGACTTTCCAAATATCTTCTTGGAAGTGTTACCGGTTGTTCCCTCGATCGTTATGTTGGGCCTCGTGATCAAGTTGGTTCTTGTGAACCACCCTTCTCCAAGAATCTGTGTTGATATTCCTGAGCTAGTTGGTTAAGCTTAGACAATAACTTGGAGAGTTGGAAGATAAAAGCTTGCCTAACTTAGTTCGATCCAAAGGGATATTCTTGTGTAGTGTGTGTTGAAGAAAGATGATATCTTCATCGATTGGTCCTCGTGATCGCTTGTTGGACCTATTGTCCTACCAATTCTTTGACTTGAGTATGGGCCATTGTCAAGTCAAATCAGAACTAACGATATTCGTAATGTTGTCTTACTCGTGGTTGATCCTTCGAGCATACACCATTACATCTTTTGGTCTGACCAATACTATCACGTGTTCACATGATGGTGGAAGTCCAAAGATATGGAAATTCATGAGTTATTGTTGAGCCCATCAAGAGTAATTTGTCTCCCCATGAGTCATGTTGAACATCAACCTAGTATTGGAAACTTGTGTAAGCATTTCTTCGTGTTTCGCTCATGAAGCATATGTTTGGATGAAAGTAGTGACTTCCTCTAATTCATGTGCATCTGGTGTGTTGCCGCCATGAATTTGAGAAAGGTTTGTTTTGTTTCTTTTGAATCATCCCAAGTCCACCATGCACGCATAAGTATTCTATGGCATGATAGACTGATCATCTTCATTCCATATGGATTCCATAGCACACCAAGCCACCGATTGATTTGTTCAAGGAAAAGGAGTTCCTTCATAAGAGCTAATCATGACTTATGTTAGGACTTCGTTATCCTCGATGATGGTTCCCAACCGAACTCGGTAGTGTTTTATTATAAGACTACCATGTGGTCATGCTTGTCTAGGACAACATATTCGCATGTTTGTAGCAAAACCAGCTCATGTTTTGGAGCTTGCTATCGTAGTTCATATCCCGAGAATCTCGCAACGCCATCGCGCCAAATTGTGTTGTAACCTTTCCTTTTCAGACCTGCTAAGTCTGAAATATCCTAACACCAACCAGATCTGAATCTTAGGCAGATATGATGGTTGGAACATTCCAACAATTGCATTTCGTTCCCAGCTTGCACCGTCCTTGTGCTATTTCGCTATAGACTGTTTTCTTAGCAACTCTTGTCCAGAGTTATCTTCAAAGTGGACTTACCATGGCCCCCCCCACCTTCGATGATAAGCAAATCATCCATTGCGTTGTCTTCAACAAGGTAGTCCACATCATCCATTCTAGTCCGGTGTACTATTCCTTTGCACTCCACCAAACGATCGCTGTGATTGCCTTTGGCTGGTATAAAGAGTTCCAATGATCTATGGATCAAAAGTAATTCTTTTTGCCACTTAAGGAATAGTTCTTGCGCCACCTTTCTCGAGGTGTCCCGTTACGGGATCATGGTAAATATTTCTCGCCACCTTGACACCATCCACCATCTTCCTAAAGCGTGGAATTGTTGCCACTAATCAAACTTCGTTGTTGTTCTTCCATCCCCCTCGATGCATTTTGTGTCTCAACTCGAGATGTGTCACCGCCTCACTCCGTGAGTCGATCATGTTTGCTTGATCTTCGTGAAGATCGAATCATGTAGGGTTTCCTTCTTCGTTGTCGTGTCGGGTGAAGATCTCAAGACGCCAAGATCAAGAAGATGGAGGAACCAACATCTTCGAGAAGGCAAATGGATCATGGAGATTGTAATAGTTTGTGACCTCCCTTTTCCTCTTACTCACGCCTTGAATCTCGGCAGATTCTTGTTTAGTGGGGTGAGTTGTCACAGCCCTAGAATTGCTTGACATTAGTTGCATTAAGGCATTCATGTCATCATGTTAATTTCCATGAAAATTGAAATGGGGATTTGTGAAACCCTCGTAATCATCTTGGAAATGACCTAAATAAAATCGCCCAAAAGGTCCAAGAAAATGCTCATGTGTCTTCTCTCAAAATATTGGACAAAGTTAACAATCTAACCAATATTTTCGGATCTCATAAGTATTTATTTTGGGCATTTGGAATTAATACATTAAATATTTGCCTTGGATATATATTACTATATATATAAAATATTGTCCAAAATTGTGCCCTTTTGTTGGGGAGCTCGAATAATATAGTAAGCTCCTCGCAAAAATTGGCATAATTAATTAAATTAGTTTGGTATTTTAAATAAATCAAAACAAATGTCGAAAAAATAGAAAAGGAAACAAAATAGGTAAAAGCCCTCACCTGGGCTTATCTCCCACCGCAGCCCAACACCACCTCAGGTGGCCATCGGCGAAGCCAGCCCACCACCATGGGGGCATCGCTGTCTTCCTCCCGCCAGAGGAGAAGCAGCAAGGCGACTGCCAGGCGAAAGCACGCCCTGCTCCTCCCTGCCGCGTGCTTCTCGATCGACTGGTCGCCTCCACGCTGCACCACGCCGCCTCGACCCTCTCACTCTCTCTCTCGAACCTAACCCCCTTCCTCCGCTTCTCTCTCCTCACGAACCGAGCTCACTGCTGCCGCCTGCCAGCCGCCAGCAGCCACCCGGCTCCTCGCCTCGCCGACATGTCCAATGGCCTCCGCCTAGCCCTCTCCTCCTCCTCACCAAGCCCCCGACGCCGAGCACCCCGAGGCGCCGCCACCATTTCTTCTCGACTCGGCCGTCGCTGCCGCCAAATTAGCTGGCCCGTGCCCGCCGAGCTCACCGACGGCCTCCTCGCAACCACGGTGAGCTCCCGAGTCGATCCCCCTCTTCTCCGCTCATTCTCCCCTCTAGCTACCACTTCGTGATCAGAAATCGGCCGCCATCAAGACATCGCCCGGCAGCGTGTGGCTACGCCCACGGCGGCTCGGTTCCGAGCACGCAGCTGCCTTCACTGCATTCGTGAGGAGCCAGTAGCACCCACCTTTCGCTCCGCGGTGCCCCTTAGCGCCAACCCCGAGCGTGTCGAGCTCCGCCGCCAGCAGCTCGTCAGCCGGCGCCGATCCCGCCGCCCGAGCTCCAACTACCCCACCAAGAACTTCGCAGCCCTCAGCCTCTCTCAGTAGGTACCTCCCGCTTTTGGTGGCCGGAATGGCCATCTGCACTTGCCGCCTGCTTCGGGTTCGCTGGCTAGCAACGCCGCCACTGACCCACCTGACCTTGACCGGGTTTGACCACCCGGTCATCGACATGCGGCCCTGCCTGCCACTAAGTCGTTAGCTAATTAGTTTAGGTTAATTAGTTAGACAATCGACGTGGGTCCCAGCCGTCGGTTTGACCTGGACAGCGACTCAGTTGACTGGCCGACGCCACATCCGACGTCAGTCGACGCAGTAATTCCCTTTATGGATTTAATTTAATTCAGTAAATTTTAAAATGTCCTAAACTTCTAAAAATCATATAAATTCAACCGTAATCGGATGGAAATAATTTATATATGAAAATGATCAGAAAAATATGAAGAATCTGTTTATGCCATGATCATGCATGTTTGAACAAGTTAACATCACTGAATAGGATGAATCATGATTAGGTAACTTAGAAATAGCATTTTGAGTTGGAATTCAACCTTGTTTGAATTCCACTTCAACTAACTTGGATTATTATTGCATTAGGTAAATTCAGTACCTTAACATGATCATGTCATCATATATGTGCATTGCATTGATTGTGTTTCTCTTGTTTGCGGTAATTGTCCTCCCCGTAGACGATATGTACCGACGATGATTATTCGATGACACCGATGAAGAACTATTATCTTCGGTGCGTGCAAGCAAAACCCCTTGTTCATTCCGATATAATCCCACTCTCTCGCTTCCTGCTCTATTTTATTGCATTAGGACAACAACGATTCAACTGTTACTTGCTGCGGTAGCTGAACCCCTTGATCCTTTGCATGACCTGTCATTCCACAGTAATTAGATGAAACCCACTAGCATGAGTAGGAGTTGTTTGAGCCCATGTTGTGCCTACTCATTTATGCTTGTTTGTCATGCCTGCACGCTTAGAGTTGAGTCGGGTCTGATTCATCGGGAATGAATTGGAATTGTTATGAACATGTCCTATTGTGTGTGAGCTAAGTGTGTGAACACGATTTGGTAAAGGTAGCGGTGAGAGGCCATGTAGGAGTACATGGTGGGTTGTCTCATTGCAGCCGCCCTCGTGAACTGAGTTCTGTGTTTGTGATCCATGATACGCTTATTACCACGCATTGGGCCCAAACCAATGGACCCTCTCGGCTTAACCACCCTTGTCCTCATCCGGAGTTGCAAGTAGTTTCGTGTTTGTAGCATGCTGGGGGCCGCACTTTAACGCTGACCTTAGGGGTGGGTTGTGTTGCGGTAGGCACCGTGGGTCTTGTACCGAAAGTGCCCGCTTGGTATCTCGGGACCCCCTGCACATCGCTCGGGCTGTATGGGAAACCTCGCCGACTCCCGCGGATGGAACCCGAATAGGCGATAAACCCGACTAGGGACTTGAGTGTTTAGGTAGGTCGTGGCCGACACCCACGCTGGGCTTCCGCTGAAGGTTGCCGAGTACATGTCGTAAACGACGGTAAGTGGTGAGAGCGCAGGTGAAGAAGTACACCGCAGGGTTTAATATGATCTATTCAATAGCCGTGTCCACGGAGAAGGACTTCGTTGCCTATATCAGTTCATAGACAAGTGAAAGTGGATACTCTAAAATGCGCAAGATAAGCGTGAGTGCTATGGATGGCGTTCTCGAGAGGGAGACGGGAGCGGATCCATAGTGGTGTATTGATATGGTGAATATGTGGACTCGTAGCGCCACCTCAAAAGAGTTACTTGCAAATGTAGTTCGTGATAGCCACCGAGTCAAAGCTGGCTTGCCGCACTCAAACTCCACCACCCCCTTTTGATAATGATGCATATGTAGTTAGTTCGATGTAAGTCTTGCTGAGTACAATTGTACTCACGCTTGCTTATTTTATGTTTTAGAGAGACGCTGGCCTCGCTTAGTAGTTCCGCTTGGACTTCGACGCTTAGCTTGTTACCTCAGCTACGATCTTGTGCCTCGGCAGATTTGGTAGATAGTCGCTTTCAGCCTTTTTCATTTATAGTTGTCTCAGTACTCGCATATGATTAGCTTCCGCTTGTGCTTTGACTTGTATGTTTCAGTGTTGGGTCATGAGACCCATGTTTGTAATATCTCGCTTCCTGAGCCTAATGAATAATATTTGAGTCGAGAGTTATGTTGTGATGCCATGTTGTATCTACATATTGAGCATAATGTGTGTATGTTTGAAATGCTTGGTATGTGTGGGATCCGACAAACTAGTTGTTTATCCTTGGCAGCCTCTCATATGGGGAAATGTAGTCTCGCGCCTCCGAGCGATAGTAGTCCGCTACAGTACCGGTTCACGGAGTCCTCGCTAGCCCAAAGACTACCGCTTGGACACTTGATCGCCGCATGTGATTCATTTCGCTTATGTCCGTCTCCTTCGGGAAATGTCACGCGGTGATACTTGAGTCCTCGCCTAGCCTGCTACAGCCCGGATACCGGAGTCCTCATAGCCCAAAGGTTACAGCCCAAGTTCATACGCTGATGACCGACATGCTCAAGTGTTTCATGTATGCTCGTCCCCATAGGTTAGTGCCGCTTTGGTTCACGACTAGCCATGTCGGCCCGGTTCTTTGTCATATGGATGCTAGCGACACTATCATATACGTGAGCCAAAAGACGCAAACGGTCCCGGCCATGGTAAGGCGACACCCGTGGGAATACCGCGCGTGAGGCCGCAAAGTGATATGATGTGTTACATGCTGGGTCGATGTGACTTAGGATCGGGTCCCACAAGGGGGTTCTTGTTTTTGGTGTATAACCCTGTGCTTAGTGATGATGCACCCTTTTTATTCCGGACTAGGGCTGTATTCGGGCCGGATTATCCCAAAAATTTATTTTCGGTTTTCCAAGCACTCTCCATTGCACAAGATTTTTTGTAACTATGGTTGCCAAGTCAGCAAAGCGATGTAATTTTATGGTATTGACTTATGGCCTTTAGGATTCCCTTTGTCCGCAATTATTGCAGAAAAGTGAGATTGGCGTCCCTCCTCTCGGCAGTCCTTTATCCCGCCCATAACCAGAGGAATCTGGCCCAAGAATGATGTATCGCTTTCAGCCGGCTCTTGCCGAATTCGGGATAGATCGCTAGTGTTTGGGTGGGCGGGTGGAACTAGATTCGGAACCCCGTTCAATTTAAGACTCAGCGGCCGAGAAGTTTCCGAACTCGGAAGTTTGGATTTTTGAATGCTATCCAATGAATCCAACCCGCCGCCGACAT
>JAHIAM010003749.1:0-37804 GCA_021605205.1 Aegilops longissima
GTGGGGTTTCGGAAGAAGATCACCCAAAAAGCTGGGCATCTCCTCCTCGGCCGCGACACTGTGAGCAAACCTACATACATGTCTATGTTAGTCGCCTTCCTCGTCGAACTCTTTCAAAGTTCGCTCAAGCACTCTTGAAAATGCGCTGACGAAGCCGTCGATTCTCCTTCTGGTCGGACAAGCTGAGCACGAACATCCGCTGGTTCCTCACCCAGTTGGGTGTTGGCATCTTGGAGGTTATTTTTCTCCTGCCGCACCCTCGTAAGCCGCTCGCCTGACCTTTAGCTGGCGCGAGGAGCTGTTGCTTGTCCGGATCTAGTCCGCGCCATCTGTATTATGTCAGATTTACACCACAGCACCTTCATAAACTATTTATCTTTTGAAGGCATATATTATTACCCGGGTCTCTGTGGCTCCCCATGTGGCGACTAGTCTTGACCTCAAGTTGGGCCTTGCATTCTTCAAGCTCACGGAGACAGATCGGGTATTCTTTTTTGTAAGATCTTGCATAACAAATGATCCTTAAATCAGTTATTCTAACTATTTTAAGTCTAGGGAGCTCTTGGCATATATAAGCATCAAATTTCGAACCCGTATGTCCTTTACATACTGCTCACGTGGCTCTGGCTAGACCATCTTGAGCTGCTTGCAGTCTTGCATCTCCCAAATTGAAGGCATTCAAGGCTTCTTGGGAGAAACATGCCTCACTGAAGAACTTTCGGCGGCGCTTTGTGATTCATGGCGCTCTCCACCTCGGAGTTGGTGGCGGACAATCTGTCGGCATCCTCTTGGAGGAGCATCCGGCCTCACGCCTCGTGCTCGCCTCCACTTGGACCCGGCTTTGGAGCACGGCGGCGGAGGCTCGATTAGCAACCTCTCCGAACTCGATCCGGCGAGCCCTCTTTTTCCTGAAAAGAGCACTAGCGTTAATCGCCTTCAGGAATCAATCCACAGGAATATGGTGACCGCATACATACCGTTGCGGAGTTTCCATCTGGACCGCACTTCTTTTTTAGCTGCGGGCTGTCACGCCTTGTTGGCTTTGCCGCCCTTGTGAGCTCGGCCTCCTGCCTCGAAGCACCCCTACGAAACACCATCAAATATGTGGTGATTAGAAGTAAAAGCACAGGTGGGTCATGGTATCCGGACTTCGGTCCACGGTTACACAGGGCCGAAATAATCCGGGGTAGTCGGCCGTAATGGAAACCAAAGCATTGTCGATGCTAAGTTGGTGGAACACCCGTCGATCAGCTCCACCTTTATATCCGGGTCCTCTTGAAGGCGGATCGAGGACCGTTCGGATCCTCGGGTTGTGGGGAGCAGGTTGTGTATCTTCTCCACAGCCCGTAGCGGTTCCTGCGTAGAAACCATGAAATGAGATGTTTAACCACGGGAACATGGATCGGACAGGCCACAAAGATATTTGCTTACCCAACCGAGATTATTCGAAGAAAACCCTGGAAGTGGATTGGCAGCGGAGAAAATCCTCCTCTTCCCCTTGTACATAGCGAACAAGGTCTTCACCGGTTGATTGTGACGATCCCGCCCTTTGCAGCCATGGCGGGTGGCATCGTCCTCCCGTTGAAGTCCCACATGGGGTGGCCCCTATCTTGGAGGCCTTGCACTCCCCTCCTGTCAGATTGCCATGACTCAATCATGGTCAATCCAACATGAAGCCAATAATCTTATTCAGCTCATCAAATAAAGGATGTCGGTCATTTTCCCTCACAGGGGCTCCGAGGCGCCGGCTTAAGGCGCTTCTTCGGAGGCGTTGCTAAACTCGGAAGGCCGATCGAGCGAGGATCCGGCAGCGGGGCGTCCTCCATGTAAAACCATTTGAAGGCGGTCTTGGACGCCTTCTTGGGGTTCGGATAGATATCCGGTCCGGTGATCATACATAGTTGACTCCGCCCACTTGATATATTGACCCCTCATGAAGCGGGGTACAGGGTGAATAATCTCTTCCACAGGCGCAAAATGAGCCTCAATGCCCAGAACAGTTAGCAAGGGCCACGAAGCCGCGATGTGCAAAAATGGAGGCAGGCGTAAGGTGGTGCAAGCCCAGCCGTGGGAACTCCAAGAGCCCCGGAAAGCGGATGGATTGGAAATCCAGAGTCCTCTTACTGAATGAAGACAAAAGCATACCCGCTCTCCTTTAGAGGATCATGGGCCTCTCCGCTTGCTTTTACGCCCTTGTAGGTGGCAAGTCCGCTCGAACCCGAACCATGAAGGCAGAGGAAGAAATCCCTTGGTTTGGAGTATAACTAGATAGCTATCTGGACTGAGCATCTCTCCCAATTTCGGTGAAATTTGGGGCCAGGGCTGGAGAGCAGCGTCGGCTATCCATGATGGAATGGGTTTTTGTCCAGGCGCTCGATGGCTTCATGAGGGGGATGGTGTGACTCAGATCTAGATCCTCGTCCCTTTATAGGCGGCTCATTTGCGTAGCTAGGGGGTAAAGTGTAAAAATACCCACTGCTTTTAGCATTCATTCAAACACGTGGAAGATGGCCATTATTAGGCGTAGAAGCCAAGGGCGCAGCATTTATCGAAGCAGGACACTATTCGACAAGTATATGGAATTTGGAGAAGAACCAGCCTGCAATGCGAAGACAATCTGTGGCGGACTCATCGCCATTTGAAGCCTGGTTAGGGGCTCTTGAGGGAGTCCGGATAGGGGAATCAGGATAGCGAACTATCACCGTTGGCGGACTCTGGACTATGAAGATACAAGATTGAAGACTTACGTCCGTGTCAGGATGGACTTTCCTTGGCGTGGAAGGCAAGCTTGGCGTACGGATATGTAGATCTCCTACCATTGTAACCGACTCTATGTAACCCTAACCCTATCCGGTGTCTATATCGGGAGGTTTTAGTCAAATGGGACGAACAACAATCATACCATAGGCTAGCTTCTGGGGTTTAGCCTCTCCGATCTTGTGGTAGATCTACTCTTGTACTACCCATATCATCAATATTAATCAGCAGGGTAGGGTGTTACCTCCATCGAGAGAGTCGAACACAGGTAAAAGCTTATCGTGTCCCTTGTCTCCTCTTACCATCCGCCTAGATGCCTGATTGGGACCCCCTACCCGAGATCATGGGTTTGACACGAGCAACAACTAAAGCGGTTTCCCACTTAGGGCGTAGTAATTTCTGGGTTATAAATACTAGTATGCCAAGATGACTGCACATTCCTCCTCAACTCCTCATCCGGAAGAAAAACAAACAAGTCATTCAGCATCCTTCCCTTGCGTACTGCCATAGCCAGCCGTGAGTTACAGGTGTGGATGCCACCGGGGGCCCGAGCATGAGCGGGAAGCACGAGAGATGTCCGCCTGGCTTGAGCAGCCAACATAATCCTGCAGCGGAGTAGCAAGCTGAAGGTCCCTCGCGCGCTGAAGTAACCACGGAGGTCGCGCGCACGTCGATGCAGCGGAACTGAATCGGCGTCGCGTATGTGGCAACGAAGATGTCCCGGCGCCCGAATGATGCGAGATGTCCCCGCGCGCGCTCCCACAAGAAAATTTCTTCGCTGACGGCGGCGATTATTACAAGCGCATTCATGCGATCATCCATAGCGGATGGATCAGATCTCCGGTTAGGCGAGGTTGCGGGGCGGCGTGAAAAGCCTCGTTTGAACAGCCTACGGCGTCATCCGGCAACTAAGGGGAGGGCAATGAAGGCTCCGGGCGAAGCGACCTCGAGGAAAGATCGTCCGAAGTCGCAGACCAGCGAGAGGAGAGCCGGTTCCTTGTTGAAGAGGACGGCGTCATCGTCAAAGGAACTTATGGGCGAGAATGACATGCTCCGCCGTGAGCACCAAAAGGCTGGTGGAGGAATCGTGGATGTTCTCAAGCAGCGTCTTGAGGACACGAAAGAACTCATCGCCGCTTCGCCCGCGGAGACTAGTTCCGTGACCTGCAACAACGCATCAAGAAAGTAGAGATCAGCGAGCGGATCCTTATCTTCCTACTTCTTTTGCACTTATGTATTTGAGCGTAGCCGCATGTGGATTTTTTAATTATGTAAGACAATTAATCGTCCTTATCTTTACTGTGGAAGATCAATGTTTGCGAGCTGAAATGAAGAAAACTCTTAACTTTGTGGCGACCACTGGCGTTGTTGTTCTTCTAGTTCTGCTGGAAGCTTCCTTTAGTTTCCTCGTTTCTTTTGATGTAATAATCGGTTTAGGATGTGGATTGTGTCGTCGGTTTGTGAAATGTTGGGTTCTATTGGGATGTTTGGCCTTTGTTGGCCTCTTGGGATGTTGCGATTTCAATCGGTAGCTTTTAGTCCTTCGTGTTAATTTGGAGTTGTGCGAACTTCTTGTGGTGTGGTGGTTTTGTCAGTAATGAAAATCGAAAGGAAACCCTTCTTTGATCAAAATTTTTTAATCGTCCTTATATATTCATCAGTCTTGCTATAAATCGCGTTAGATGCTATATAGGTCGTCGGATCTCACATCAAGATCCGTGCTTTCAGATTTTCTTTTTTCTCTCTTAAATCTCGGTCGGTGAGACATAGCCACGCCATTAAGCAGAGGCTCGGGCACTATTAATGGAGACCTTGGGAGAGAGGTGGGCGGCAGATGGAGGTCGAAGGCTCTCCTCCCGATAAGCACAGCTTGTGGTCGATCGCATAGCTCTCGTACTCAAATAGCTACCCTGCATGGCGCCTCCTAGCAAATAAAAAATGGGGAATGGCGTGGCGGCATGTAAATGGTACTAGTAAGTAGAAGCATACGGTTTCAATAATACTTGTGTTTCCGATTATAGCGTGACAACACTTGTTCCAAAATGACTTTGTTGATTGTTAATGTGTGCGTAGCCGCCGTCGGACTGCAAATTTACCACAGCATGTTGGTGCCATGTCATGCGCACCAAGCCAATTCATTATTTTCATGCGTGTTTGGATTTACAGGAATTAAAAACTAAGTTTCTCAATGTTTCCAACCCAGCCACGGCCTTGAATTTTGAATTTCATTCCCATTTCTTGCATGGAACCTAGAAATTTACCGAGGACACATGTGATTTTCAACCAACTTTGGTGCCTTTGGAACATGTGCTTGTATTTCAAATTTGAATTATGAGACAAAGGTGACCACGTTCCCTCCGGAACCACGAGCCTTCTTGAGAAAGCTCCGATTTGCAAAAAGCTTATACCAAAATTTGTTCCTATTAGGCCAATTTTTTACCACGACATGGTACTACCATGACATGACACCATGCCAAGTTTCATGATTTTAAAACCAAGTTTCTCAATGTTCTCTACGAGCCACGATGCCCAGATGTTTGAATCTTATTCTCATTTTTTGCATGGGACCTACTCCTCCTTCCATCTATATAGGGCTAATGTATTATTCAAGACAGCCTTTGACTATTGACAAGATTAATAGCACATGAGATGTATACTCGAAAAATTATATTATTAGAGCTCCTTTGACATACAAATTTGAAGGTATGCTTTGTGTAGCAAGTTGCATGTCATATATTATTGCTCTAACGTTTGGTCAAAGTTAACTCAACGCATTAGGACCATATAGATGGAAGGAGGGAAAAGAATTTCACCGAGGACTTTCATGTGATTTTTCAACCTTTGGTGCAGGGAGCATGTGTATAGTTCAAATTTGGATTATACACATTAAATGATTAAAAACTCAATTAATGTGTAAATAAAAGACAAGCAAGCGGAATAATTCCAAAATTTAACGAGGGCACTCATGTGGATTCTATGTTGCCTTAGTAAATAAACTCAAGAGGGACAAGCGATATGTCGTTTACGCACTCAAAGGTGGCACGTTCCCTCTCGGAACCACGAGCCTTCTTGAGAGAAGCTTCGGTTTGAAAGCTTATACCAAAATCTATTCCTATTCGCCCATTTTTTTACCACAACATGGTAGTACCATGACATGACATCCATGCCAAGTTTCATGGTTTTCAGGCGTGTTTTGGATTTACAAAATTTTAAAACCAAGTTTCTCAATGTTCTTGGCGACCACGATGCCGGATGTTTTAATTTTATTCTCATTTCTTGCATGGGACCTATAAATTCCCCGGGACACAAATGTGATTTTCAACCAACTTTGGTGCACGAGAGCATGTGCTTGTAGTTCAAATTTGACTTATGCACATTAAATGACAGAAACTCAATTAATGTATAAAAAGGACAAAGCGAACTCACGGGGTTTGGTTCAGCCAGACCCCTCACAGGTTCGAACTGCAGGAGTCTTGTAGCGCGGAGATCCACACCTCCTACCTACCTACACCTCGTCGCCTCGCAAGGATATAGAACCACGAAGAAGACCAACACAAGGGACCACGGGGTTTATACTAGTTCGGGCCACCATTGGAATTGTAATACCCTACTCTAGTTTGTGGTGTGGTGGATTGCCTCACAGGGCTGATGATGAAACAGTACAAGGAAGAAACGGCCTCGCGAGTCACGTTTTCTTAGCTGGTCACGATGAAGCTGCTAGGGGAGTTCAGGTCCTTCTCTCTCTCTCTCTCTCTCTCTCTCTCTCTCTCTCTCTCTCTCTCTCTCTCTCTCTCTCTCTCTGCGATTGATCTCTCGATGCCTCTACCCACATGGGTGGCTAGTCCCTATTTATAGGCGGAGGCCACAGGCCTCTTTCCAAATATTAGGCGGGAAGGCGCCAACAATTGGCCATTTTGAAGGGAACATCTGGTACACTTATCTGACTAAAGTTGGTCCTCGCTTTGTCAAAAGGCTCACAGTGGTGGCGCCGGCTTGGGCTCCATGTTGACTTCCTTCTGTCGTTCTTGACGTCTTGGTCTTGTTGCACGAAGCGGGTGCCTTTGTGATGCTCTGCTGCGCTTGCCCCCTTTGCCCAAGAGGAAATGAGGACCTTTAGCCGGGCTGGCGCCCTTGGCGCCGACCGTCTTCTGGCCGGGCATGCCCGACCATCATGAGCGCCAGACCCCAGCCCCCGAGGAGTGCTGGTCGTGCCCCCTCTCCCGTGCTTACTTGGGGGCGGATGATGGCGTGAGACATGCTGGTCTTGCCCAGGGCCGTGTGCCCGCCAAGGTTTCTCGGATAAGCGGTAGGCGGTGAGCCAACTTGGCGTGAAACTGGCGACTGACGCCGCGAAGGCGTGAGCCTGCGCCTGGGCTGGAGAGAGCGCAAGTGAAGGTGGCCGGGTGCCCTTGCAGCGCCACCAGCGACCTCAAAAATGAGAAGGCCGGCGTCATTGGCGGCCTCACGGGAGAACCGTTCTGAGGCCTTCGAGGAGGCAGGGAGGCTAAGGCCGGCGTGGTGGCGGAAGCGCCCGGCAGGAGCTCCAAGTGCAGAAGCAATTCACAGGCGGCAGCGGTGGAGCTGCATGAGAGGCCCGGCCTGCGTCGGCGAAGGGCTTGATCGACGAGGCTGAGCTCGAGAGGAGAGGCAGCGTTGGAAAGCTGCAGCCTTCTTGATCTTGGCGTCTGCGGAAACGAGGGCGCTTGGTGGCCTTGACGGAGGATGGCGTCGCTGCGTGGGAGGCGAAGTCCTGGAAGAGGTTGAGCAGCCGGGTGTGGCAGCCCTTGAACCTTGGCCTTGAGTTCGAGGAGAGGGGAGTTAGTCGGGTCGAGGCTGAAAGGCGGGACCGCCGCCACGAGCCAGTTGGATGAAGTGATCTGGCGGGCTGATGCTTCCGGGCCGCCCTCGGCGTGCCGACCGGAGGAGCTGACTCGTCCGCCCGGCGCTTCTTCTCTGATCAGCGGGTGGATGAAATTGAGGCCGTTCTTGCGTGAACGAGGGCGAGATCGCCAGCCCGGATCCTAGAACACGAGCATGGCCCCATGCTCTCCGCGCTCCATGAAGAGAGCCATCACGGCCTTGGGCAACATCGTGAGGCAGCCGTTGGGGAGCCTCCGCGGTTAACTATCTGGTAACCTCCGAGTTCTTCAGCGATGTGGTGGCGCTTTGTTGGGCGTTGTCGGCGAGGCCAATAGGTTGGTGGAGGAGAGGTGGCGGCCTGCTTTCGGCGTGCCTTTTCTCGCGTCTTCAGCCATCTTAGGGACATGGACCCCAACCCGATTTTGATGCGCCATGGCGCGGTACCCCCAGGCCATCGGGGCGACTTGGCGCGTTGGGTGGAAGACAGCGTGGATGCCCTCGTCGGGGCCGCCGCTCTACCGACAATGGCGTGGTGGTGGCTGCTTGATGAAAGCGGCGTGGTGAGCGGCCTGGCCGCGGTTGAGCGACAGCGTGCGAAGTGATGGCGAGGCCGGCGACGATTCAGGGGGTGCCCTTGAGAGGATGCATTGGGGATTTATCCGGCTGACCGCGTGTTGTTCTGCTTTCTTACCTGGCGAGATAGAGTTCGAGGCTTTGCCTGAAGGTTGTGAAACATTTTGGAAGGGAGCCCCTCGTAAAAACTTTCATTCAGCATATTAGTAGATGCGATATCACTTATCGCCCTGCGTAAGTGGCTCGCTTTGCGACAGAACTGGCTGGTTTGTTTACCTTCGACCCGCGTGGGCCCCAAGATGGCTGCGGAGGCTGTGGTGTCCGAGGTCTCTGAGCAGGCCCATTGAACCTGTAATGAAGACCTCACAGGAGCGCGGTGATGGTGATTCCGGGCTGCATGCAAGCTAGGCTTGGCCCGGCTCATGAGGGCTCACGAGGTATGGCTGAAGGCAAAAGTGGTAACGAGAGCGAGAGATTGCTCGAGCGAGACTAAACACCTTCCCGAACACATGCAAATCTCAAGCTCAAATCAACTTAAATCCAGCGAGGGAAAGCGACAGCCAAGGGAAAAGCAAGGAAAGCGAGAAAAAAAGGCCGCGTCCGGCACCTAGTCTAGTCTTGGGCGTCTTCTCACCAGTAGCGGACCTAAGTGCTGCCACTAGGCATGGGAGGAGCCCCGGGGCTGAGGCGGCACCCGTGAGACTCGGGCGTGTACATCCCACTCATTAATTGCGTGAGAGTGTCACGGGCGGCGAGCTTCACGAACCTTTGGGCCTTCTTCCACAGTGCCGACCTTGCTTCATATCGCCGGAGCGAGGGCCCGCCTTGCGCCCACACTCTAGTGCCACCCGGCGGCGGCCAAGCAACCAAGGATGCCGCCCGATGGGGAATTAAGCGGTCGCAGGTGATTTCCCTCGGCGACCACAGGTCCTCTGCCGGTGAGCCACGAGGCACCTCCCGGCCTAGCCTACCTCCGGGGACTATCGGTCGGTGTCAAAACCGGCGGATCTCGGGTAGGGGTCCCGAACTGTGCGTCTAGGCGGATGGTAACAGGAAACAAGGGACACGATGTTTACCAGTTCGGGCCCTCTTGATGGAGGTAAAACCCTACGTCTGCTTGATTGATATTGATATTGTGGATGTTTACAAGAGTGGATCTACCACGAGATCAAGGAGGCTAAACCCTAGAAGCTAGCCTATGGTATGATTGTAAGGGTTGTTGTGATTGTAGTCCTACGGACTAAAGCCATCCGGTTTATATAGACAGGAGAGGGCTAGGGTTACATAGAGTCGGTTACAATGGTAGGAGATCTACATATCCGTATCGTAAGCTTGCCTTCCGCCAAGGAAAGTCCCATCCGGACCGCGGGTGAAGTCTTCAATCTTGTATCTTCATAGTCTTGGAGTCCGGTCGATGATGATAGTCCGGCAAATGATAGTTGGTGATGATGGTAGTCCGGCTATCCGGACACCCCTAATCGAGGACTCCTCGGTAGCCCCTGAACCAGGCTTCAATGACGATAAGTCCGGCGTGTATATTGCTTGGCATTGCAAAGCGGGTTCCTCCTCCAAATGATAGAAGATTGTGAACACCGGGATAGTGTCGGCTCGCAAAATAAATTCCACATTCCACGTAGAGAATAATAATATATACACAAGTTCAATCTCTTGGCGTTTTCCGTGGCATGGCGTCACACCACTACCAAGCCATTACTCGAATTGTTTTTACTTTACCACCTCAGCGCATTTAGCGAGCGGTTTCTTAACGCGTCTTGTCGAGCGGATCGTGTTTCCCCTTAATCCGGGATTCTCATCAATACGGGCGTGGGTAACCCAACGCGCCCGTTCATACCCCCTCTATCGAAGGCGAGTCCCAAGCGGTCACGGAGGCGGCTCTTGGTATCCTCCCTCTTTATAACGGGACCAAGGCTCGTTTCTTTTCTTCAATCTTCCATCGAATCCTCTCACGCTCCAAGTTCCAGCACCTAGAGCTCCAGTTGGCGCTTTGGACCTTCAGCGATGTCGGTTCCGACCTCGGGGCGGTGGATGCCCTCCTCCGTCACGGAGGAGGGCGTGCTAAAGCTGCGGGAGGCCAAGTACCTGTCTTCTGAGATTTTGCTGGGTTGCCTGCCGAAGGGCGAGCCATCCCCACCCTGAGCCAGCGAGTATGTCGTCTTCGTATCCCACCTCCGTCGGGTTTAGGCTTCCCGATGGATCCTTTTGTGAGAGGGCTCATGTTTTACTATGGGTTGGAATTCCACGACTTGGCTCGGAGTCCATCCTCCATATATCGCATTTATTGTCATCTGAAGCCTTCCTCGCGTCACCCACACTTGGCCTGTGGTGAAGACTTTCAATGTGGCGCCGAAGATGATCGAGGCGTCAGCGGAGTGTGGCGGGCGGCCATAAGTAGGAGGCGATGCCCGTGGCCTCTGGCTCCTTCAAGAGAGCTCGGCTTGTGGCAGCAAGAGTGGTTCTATATTACCGTTCGAGGGCGCGAGACAAAAGCCGCGCCCTATTCCGCCCGGGACCTCCCGACGATTGATGTCGTGGGTCAACCAAGGCTCAGCTGGGGCCGTCAAGGGCGTGCCCCTCTGCGAGGCAGGTTCGAGATCTCTTACGAGGGAGATCGATATGGTGGTGGTGATGCAGAGTTATGCTAATTAAGGCGTCTCTGCCTGCAAACACCGTCCTCTCCGGCTATGGGAGTTCAATCCGGAGGGCCACAGTTCTTCAACACTTCATGGGTATGACACCCTGGAGATGTATAACTTATTCTTGGATCGCAAGAGTGCGTCCGGAATTGACGAGATGCTGGACTAAGCTGCAATCTCCGGATACTCAAGTAAGTAGTTCCAAGTCCGGACATACCGTTTGTTTGCCTTTCGATGATCCGCCTTATGACCGATCTCCTTCTACACAGGAGTGGATAAGCGGAAGCAAAATTGTCTGTGTCGGCCCCCTCCCGAGACGCGCGGATCCGTGCTGGTCCGGATGCTTGAGGTTGCGCCTTGGAGAAAGCGAAGGGAAGCAGGAAAGCTCTTGCCTCGCCTAAGGAGGCTCTTGAGCGAGGGGATCGAGAATCCCTCCTACCAAGGGAAGAGGACTGCCTCCGAGGACCGGGGAAAAAAGCCCTAAGCGGGGAAGAAATCTTCGCTGAGGTCCTGCGTCCGGGAGGCCCGCTGCACAATCTCCTTAATGAGCCAGCCCTCCAGCGAGCCGTGAGTAGAAAGAAAGGAGTTTTATAATAAGGACATCCCTATTTGTGCTTCGAGGATAACTAAAGTTTTTACCTTGTAGTTGGATCTCCGTCCTTGTGAGATGAGCTCGTCTTGAGGGACCTTCGTCCAGGAGATGATAGAGGCGAGCGCCCCGTCCGGAGGCGCCGTTGGATAGGAGACGAGCCTGAAGTGTAAATCCGGAGGAGCCCGGGTGTGGCAAAGCCGGATAGTTCGGCGCCAAGCTGGTGTAAAGCTGAAGGATCTGCGAGAAGGCGTCTATCTCGGAAGATCAGTGCGCATTGATGAGCATGGTGATTGAAAGGATTTCGTCCGCTTGAAAATGCGTTGCATAATCCGTCGGGAGTTCTTGGCGGGGTTTGAAATGCGTAAAAATGACACACCTTTTAACAGTTTGCATATAGAATCATACTGTATAGATAGTAGCCCACGAGACTCGGTAGGTTGTCGATATCGACAGCGTGCCGAGGATCAAATCATGAGTTTAAATTCCGTCGTGCCGATGCGGGTGGCGGGTCGTCCGAGGCCAGCGGACTGATGGAGTTGCTGAACTAAGCGGCAACTTGATGTGGCGGATCACGGACATGCGCTGATCAGCAGGCGACTTGATGAGTCGCCAAGGTGAAAGTGTTACTCTTGGCGGTCACGTGGTAAGGGGCGAAGCCAACTCCTTACAATATGTGCGTGAAATGCAGATAGTGCGCTGCGTGGAGAGTCTTGGGCGAACTTGCTCAAGCCAAGGAGCAGGCGGAAGGAATAATGTGGCAGCCTCGAGGCGGCCGAGGAGTTAAGCGGCGAAAGGG
The DNA here is from genome assembly GCA_021605205.1 of Aegilops longissima. Lineage (NCBI taxonomy): Eukaryota > Viridiplantae > Streptophyta > Magnoliopsida > Poales > Poaceae > Aegilops > Aegilops longissima. Next base: position 12,233 of record JAHIAM010003749.1, read on the forward strand.
CCGCTGCTGCTGGATCGGGGAAGAGATAGCGAAATGGCTGTGAAGTTAAAAGAGGCTACCGACCGCAATGAGGCTCTTGGGAAGGGCGCCTAGCGAAGCGGGGAAGACCTGCGGAAGGCCACCGCGAAGCCAAGAATGCCCACTCTGCAATCGGGCTATGAAGGAAGAGCTGCGCCCGGCAGGGAGATTGTAGCTAGCAAGCCTTTTACTGCTGCGCCGAAGGTTCACGGATTCAAAATATGCTCATTGGGCCAAGCTGTGGTGTCGGAGGACCTTATATGGACTTAGCAGCGAGTGCGGCGGATCCGTTAATGCATTCGAAGCGGAAGGATCACGAAGCGGAAGAGCTGTTTTGGTCTCAATTCCATAGTCCGGGCGTTCACTTCCGCTGACCGATCGCTTAGGCTGAGTGGGCTGAGCTAAATAGGTTGTCGGGCTTGCTATGGCGGATATAGTGACCCATATCCGGCGGATAGGCCCAACCGAAGAGTTACTTTGGCTTATTGCAGCAATTTCTTGGGGGCGGTGCCGCATATCAAAAGCGATAAGCGGTCGGCCTGCATAGAGTCTTGGATGGCGCTTCGCCGTGTGAAGACACATTGGACAAAGATGGATGCCACCGCTGTTGCGACCCGGGTTGGGATAATAACGGCTACCGCGAGCACTATTTTGGCGAAGTGCTGCCTGGTGCTCGTGTAATAGAGTCGCGATGCTCAAAAATGTTACGTTGAATGAGCGTTTATATGATGTAAAAGCGATTTTTATGATGTAGCGCCTTTTATACTTGTGCGTTCAAGTAATAGAATATCTCGCTTTGCGGCCGTTCATGTATCGTATGTATAACACGAAAGATGGCGATCGTCGGCTTTAGCCCCCCGCACAAAGTGCGGTGTTACATAAAAATAGCGCGTTTTCACACTTAATCCGGCGTCTCGGTCCTGTAAAGGAGGTGGTAAGCGTAGCAAGCGAGGCAACCGGACTATAATGCTTTATCACTTTCACTTAGCCATGGAGTTCGAGGTGGGGCTCGACGCAGCCCACAAGCACCGTGCTCTCCGAATTGAGTAGCGTATGTGCCTGGCGGAAGCGGCCCTTACGTCAGCGGAGGAATCCTAAACATTCCCAAGGTCGTCGAGTGGTTGACCGGTCTCGCTGTATCATGACGATCGGTTTCGGCTTTCTCTCTTGAGGTGCTCGCGCGGCGGCTGGGGCTGTCGCGATAGTTCTCCACAGAGCGCGTTAGCCGATGATCTGAGCGTAAAGGCAGCAAAACACGAGGCAGGCAAACCCAACATTTGACCAAAGACATGATTGAACTGATGCATATAAGGCCCTAACTTCGAGGCGCGAACACTCCGAAGGTGTTGGTCTTTATAATAGCGGGCAAAACAAAGCCCTAAGCCCCTTGTGTCCAGGTATGGGCAGGTTCTTCTGGCGGACCCGATGCCAAGCGCCCGATCTCCACTCTGGTTATCTTGAAAAACCAGGGATTATAGCAACAAGAGCGATGAAAGGTTTACGTAGGGTCTTGAGTGCGAAAAGAGTCCTTACAGCGGGTCCCTCTGCGCGTCTGCGCTGTGTCTCCGTTGTGCCGTATCACGGAATGGTGTGCCGCTGTTCATCGTAAAAGAGAGGAGCTTGGTTGGAAAAGAAATGCGTGCGAGAAAGTGCATAAAAGTTGAAATATAGATTAAGAAAGTTGAGCCTATGCTAGCTCATTATGGCTTGTATGTGCAAACCCTTGTGAAGGGGTGTGCGGCTAGGTAGCCCTAAGCTTATTTATTCCGGACTCGTCCGGCCGTGTCAAGGGGTCTCGAGCGACCCTTTGATGAAAGCGATGCCACGTGGACCGGGCATTTGAAGCGTAAGAGGCAGCGGAATGTGGTATTGTATTGAAGCGGACGCGAGCTTCCCGTCCAGTGGTGCTGATAGCTGGCTTAAGGGCTGGCGCCACTCCTTTGAAGGAAATGCGGCTATGCGGTGTAATAAGGTCTATCCCACTTGCGGATTATGCCGGATATAGCAGGTTTAAGTCTGCCACCGTCCATCAACACCTGCGTTAATTGTAGTCCGTCTATTATGGGATCCGATATCGGGGCAGTCTATCCTGCGCTCGGATCGTCTGGACTAATCCGGATGGTCAAAAGTGATTGGTTTTGGCATCAACCTTGTTCCTTTGGGGTGGATCGTCGACACTTGTCTTGGCAAGTGCGTGTTGGCTTTCCGTGTTATCACGTGAAGCAAGTTACTGTTTTGACTTCTCGAGGAAAGTCTTTTGACTTCGGTGCTTTCTTTGGTGGGGCTCGTCATCGTCCTCGCTTGGCGTGTCAGGCCTTGTGTCCGGCGTTAAGTCTGCGGACTGTTTGAAAACAAACAATTTCGGTTGGTATGGTTTGCAAGCCTTCCGAAGTCTTGTGGATTTGACATATCCGATCTAAAATTTTGTTTAAATTTGATAGCTCGTCTTTGTTGTCCTTAAGAGGCCGTGTTTTATTATGCGGCGCGAGCTTTTGAATCCGGCGTTAACCGCTGTGCCTGTGGGCTTTTTCTTTATTCGGCGCTGATCTTTCTGCGCCGTGACTTTCTGTTCCATCTACGATCTCGGATGTACTCGGGTCGCTGGTGCTGCATCTTGCTAGCCGGCTGTCTTCTCTGCACAAAAGCGCGTCATGAGGCTTTTAAGCGGCCATTGTTCTTAGCTTCTCTTGGCGAGGTGTACGGCGAGCCATTCGTCTCGGACGTTGTGTTTAAAAGCTGCTAAGGCTTCCGCGTCCGAGACGATCGACTATTTGGTTCTTTTGGTAAGGAACCTGTTCGAATTCGCGTCTTGACTCTCGGGCTGTTGGGTTATATGACTCAGATCGTCGGCATCGGGGGCGGACATAAGTCCCTTGAAAATTTGCTCTAGGCGTCCTCAAGCTCTTCCCAACTTCCATGATGTTTTACAGGAGGCTTTTGAGCCAATGCCGAGCTGGCCCTTTGAGCTTGAGGGTAGGTATTTTATGGCGTGGAGATCATCTCCTCTAGCCATGTGTATGTAGTATGTAGTCTTCTATCAGGACTCGGAGTGCATTGTGCCGCCGTATGCCTCTATGTTTATGGGTTTAAACCCTGCTGGAAATTCATGATCCGGCACCTCGCCAGTGAAACATAAGCGGGTGTCGGCGCCCTATTTAGGTGTGCCGCTGTCTTGAACACTTGTCGTGGTGTGTTACTTCAGGGGTCCTCTTTTTTTGCCCGTAGATGGACCTAGTTGGGCCGTCCGTTTTACAGGATTATAATTGGCATGTGTGCAGCCCGTTTGTCGCTTTGGGCACGTCATATGGCCGTCTATCCGGCGGACCTCTTTATTTTTGTTGTGAAGGCTCGATGGCTTCCTCGTCAAATCTGGCAGCAACTTGCGCTTGGGTAGCTCTTAGTTTGATGGCCATTGCCATATTTGTCTGCGGTCTTGAATACTTTGCTCCACTTCATTACGGCGTGTCTTACTGCTGTTTTGAGCTTCGTTTCTCCTTCTTCAAACTTCTTGCAGTGGCGGCGAGTTTTTGCGTATGTTCTTATGCTCTGGTGTTGTGGCGGACTGTTGATTGCTCCGTGAAGGGTTGATTATCCGGCTCGTCACATTAGGTCGTCTGCTTGGCTTGCCCTGCTCTGCTCGCTGGAGTCGTTAGGAAGGCTGCTTTGATCGGCGGGACTTAGAGGCGGCGTCTACGTCGCCGTTTTGGTTCTTATCGGCGAGATTATCCTCTGCGCATCCGTTGTTCCTCGTTATCGCTTCCCTTGGTGTGCACCATGTATATGTCGTATGCGAGGTGGTCTTCGGTGTCCTGCGAACCACTGGTTCTTGAGAATCTCCGGCATCGTCGTCCATACCGCCGATGTCTTGGTCGTGGTCGAGTATGTCGGTTAAATGCGTCGGCGGTGGCTCTGAAGTGGGTGGTGGGTGGGATCTGAATTTCTTCGTCATCAGCGTCCCAACCGTCCTGGCGTGGTTGGCCGGGCTCTCGGATAGCGAAGATGCTTCAATGATTTATGATATCGCGAAGGCGAGTCTGATAGATGTCCAGCGGTGAATTCCATGATCGGCGCATGTCGGTTCGGCGGCGGTAGCGGGAGGTTAGTCCGGCGAGAGTCCGAGCACCTCGAGTCATAGGCTTCTACGAGGACAAGGTAAGTGTTCGGCTCCATCACGTAGAAATTGCGGCTCCGGCGGTGTCCAGCCATCCGTCCTCGATTGACGATCGGCTCCGGACTATGAGTGAACGGGTCGAATCGCGACCTCAAGGTGCTGTCCGGTGGCGGTTAGTCATGCCCATCGTGACAGTGGCACGCTCGGCTGTGGCTCAGATCCATCGAGAATAAGTCCCCGCGGATATCGGCCGTGAAGTTTAGGCTTCAAACCTGACTTGGCGGCGGGCGTAGCTTCGATCTGCTCGGATGGCCAAGGGAGTTGGCCTGATGCTGCAACCGCCGAATCTGAAGATCTGTCCGGGAGAAAGGTCTCACCCAGGACTGCGTCGTTGTTGATTGAAGAGGCCATCAAGCCTATCGGTGGCGACACAAAGGAACTCTCAATGAAAGCACCAATGTCGGTGTCAAAACCGGGCGGATCTCGGGTAGGGGTCCCGGCTGTGCGTCTAGGCGGATGGTAACGGGAGACAAGGGACACGATGTTTTACCCAGGTTCGGGCCCTCTTGATGGAGGTAAAACCCTACGTCCTGCTTGATTGATATTGATATTGTGTATGTTTACAAGAGTGGATCTACCACGAGATCAAGGAGGCTAAACCCTAGAAGCTAGCCTATGGTATGATTGTAAGGGTTGTTGTGATTGTAGTCCTCGGACTAAAGCCATCCGGTTTATATAGACACGGAGAGGGCCAGGGTTACATAGAGTCGGTTACAATGGTAGGAGATCTACATATCCGTATCGCCAAGCTTGCCTTCCACGCCAAGGAAAGTCCCATCCGGACACGGGGTGAAGTCTTCAATCTTGTATCTTCATAGTCTTGGAGTCCGGTCGATGATGATAGTCCGGCAAATGATAGTTCGGCTGATGATGGTAGTCGGCTATCCGGACACCCCTAATTCGAGGACTCCCTCGGGCGCCTTGCTCGAGCAGCGCGATGGTGATGCGGGATCTGCCCTCTCCTGCAGCCCTGGCGCCCTCTCTCGAGGGTAGGGAAGCTGCGGGAGTGGGGCAGCCGTCCGCTAATGGCGACATGTACCTCCTGCGAACCATGGTTAGCGTATGCCTGCTCTTGAGGAATTAGCGGTACCCGATAATCGTTGCTTCCAGCGCGGCCAACGAGGTTTTCCCGGGGCTCCTGGAAGAGCTCAGCTTCTGGTGCCTCATCCCCCCAGCTTGGGCAAAGGAGCGAGCCATGTTTGTCCTCCTGCGCGTGCCCTTGATCCATCATGTGGGGCACGTAATCTTCCGGGGCCGCCATCCCGAAGGCTGCGCCGTAGTGCTCTGTGTGCCCGCGAGTTGATGCTTGGCGCCCACCTAGGGGTGGTAGCGATGGCCACCCAGGCCGTGGGTCGTGGCGAAGTCCTTCTTCGCGGGCGAGGCGGGCGGCGCCGTTCTTTGGCCAGTCTTGGCAACTCTTGGCGTTGGTGTGGCCTTGGAGTCCGCTTGGAGCTGCGGAGGCGTCGTGGAGCCTCGCGTGGGCCACCACGGACTGAGGTGGGAGTTGGGTGCGAAGGGTGAGCCCCGGGTGGCCGAAGCCGGGGGCTACGCCACCGCTCTCTAGCAACGCGTCGCGGCCGCCCTCAACCTTTGCATTGCAGTAGCTCTCGAGCCACCGTGGCGCCGCCCTTGATTCTTTGCTCCCGTCGGGTGTCTGGCGTCGTGGCCTTGGCGTGGTTGGAAGCCCTCACCGCCCGACCGCGCTGCCGCAGCGTGAAAGGCTGTTGTTGCTGACCCGCGTCGCCCATGACCCCATGGCGCCCTGCGATCCGCGAGCTACTGAGGCATGGGGTCGCCGCAGTGCGGCGGTTCTGCGTGGGTGAACCCCGCTGCCGGGTCGAGGTTGCCGCTTTGGTCGCGGACATGATGATGACGATCTGACGGTAAGCGGCGAAGAAGCGGATCTGGCGCACCTACAGGCGCCAAATGTCGATTCGGGTTCGGCGGACCCTCTGAGTTGAACTGTGGGTGCTTGCGGAGATCACACCTCCTACCTACCTACACCTGCGCCTCGCATGAGATCTAGAACTACGAAGAGCAACACAAGGGACAAAAGGTTTATACTAGTTCGGGCCACCATTGTGGTGTAATACCCTACTCTAGTTTGTGGTGTGGTGAATTTCCTCTAGGGGCTGATGATGAAAAGTACAAGGAAGAACAGCCTCATGAGAATACATTCTTGGCTGGTGCGATGAAGCTGCTAGGGGAGTTCAGTCTCTCTCTCTCTCTCTCTCTCTCTCTCTCTCTCTCTCTCTCTCTCTCTCTCTCTCTGGGATTGATCTCTGATGCCTCTACCCTGTGGGTGGCTAGTCCTATTTATAGGCGGAGGCCTGGGCCTCTTCCCAAATATTGGTGGGAAGGGCACCAACAATAGGCCATTTTGAAGGGAACATCTGGTACACTTATCCTCACTAAAGTTGGTCCTCGCTTTGTCAAAGGCTCTGGGTGGTGGCCTTGGCTTGGGCTCGTGCGATGACTTCCTTCTGCCGTTTACCAGCGGTCTTGGTCTTGTTGCCTTTGAAGCAGGTGCCTTTGCTTGATGCTCTACGCTGCGCTTGCCTCCTTTGCACCAAAGAGAAATAGGGGACACTATCTGGGCTGGCGCCCTTTGGCGCCCTATAGTGCGTCATGGGCACCTCGTGAAGTACCCGCCTTGATCTCTCCGCCTCCTCATGAGCCAGCCCAGCCAGGCCGTGCTGAGAAGCTTCTGTCATCAGCGCCCGAGGCTTGGCCCCTCGCGAGGTCTTGAGCTTGTCTTGATGAAGATGGGCCGTCTTGGGCCACCCCTTGAGCCACGCCGCGGGCAGCGAGCGAGCAAGTCAGGTACCCCCGTTCCCGAGCCCGACAACTAATGTAGTTCTATGTTGCCTTTGTTAAGAAACTCAAGGGGCAGCGTATATCGTTTCACACTCAAAGGTGTCACGTTCCCTCTTAGAACCACGAGCTTCCAAATCGGCCCAATTTTTACCACAACATGTTAGTGCCATGACATGACACCATGCCAAGTTTCATGATTTCCAACTGATTTTTGGATTTACATGAATTTAAAATCTAAGTTTCTCGATGTTCTCGGCGAGTCATGGCCTTGAGATGTTTGAATTTCATTCTCATTTCTTCCATGGGACCTAGAAATTCAACCAAGGACACACATGTGATTTTTCAACCCACTTTGGTGCGGAGTATGTGCATGCAATTCATATTTAGATTATGCACATTAAAAGTCAGAAACTCAATTAATGTATAAAAAGGCCAAATGAACCGAAATAATTCCAAAATTTAACAGGGCACTCATATAGTTCTATGTTGCCTCTGTAAATAAAATCAAGGGAGGCAGCGTATATCGTTTACGCACAAAAGGTGACACGTTCCTCTCGGAACCACGAGGCTTGTTGAGAGAATCTCGGTTTTGCAAGAGGCTTATACCAAAACTTGTCCCAATTCAGCCAAAAATTATCGTATGAAAATAGGGTTTAGATTATCGAACATCTAGCTACCTAGACAAATAATGTACTATGATTTGAATTCAACATAAAATGGATACAAATATTTGAATTGGAGGCGTATGGTACATGTAGTTCATAGTGAAATATGATTACTGCTATATGCATGTCTTTTTGTTATCAAGATAATATTTAAATTATTGTATAACTTGACAACAATCATATTCAAATAAGGAAAATTGATTCAAATTTAGTCCATATGGTGAGCGACAATATATATGTTCACATGGTGGAGTAAAATGTTCATATATGATGGAAGATCAAAATGTACGACTACATCAATTATAAACCCATAAGGTCACCTAATGATATATTGAATTCAACATAGCGTGGATTCAAAAATTGAAATTCGAGATCATGGCATCTGTAATCATATAAAAGGGACATTACTCTTTCTTTGGTGGGAATTGATTTGTTTTTGTTGTTGTTGAGGAAGTGTGAATCGATTTGAGTGCTGTGCAGGGTAATCTTGTTCTCGATTTTTTACATTTTCTTGTAGTTTTTCAATGGCATCTATAGCAATATAGTAAAGGGACATGACTCTCTTGTGTCTTGTATGAATTGTTTTTTACGTTAAGTTTGTTACTGCGAACAAGGAATCCGCACCTTGTTATCGAAATTTTCAAGCTCGAGTATCTTTTGTCTCACCTGCTTTGAAACTCCCTCTTCTTCAACCCGCCGCGCCTTGTTATCCTGAAATTTGGGCGAGAACTCCCTCCTCATCGAAATCGCTCCGCAGCCCGGACATCGAAATCCCCTTCTACCCCTCATTGGAATGAAGCTCCCGTCGCGGTGTCAAAATCGTGTGAAATGTGGTAACTTACCCTACATTTGGACAAGCGCGTCCCTAAGCTTGGCTCCCCTCCCCCTCGCCCCCATTCGTACACGAGCCGCCAAAACCCTTGAAACCCCGCTCCTCCATCGGCCTCCCGGCCGCCGCCAGCAGGAGACTCTTCCTTGACTATGTCATCCACAACAACTCGCCGTCCCTCATCCACCTTGCACGGATGAGGATCCGTTGTCGATCTCGTCATCATGGATCAACCGCCCGTCCTCCACCTCCAAGAGCTGCCCGATGTTCGCCTCGTCTATCGCGCCACCTCAATCCCCACAGCGCCGTCTTGACCTGCCCCACGGAACCAGCACCCTCACCAATTCCTCCGATGAAGCGAGGCCAACTTGGCGCCACCAAGGAGGTTCTGAACTCACCGCTGCATTTTATCTTTTATTCGATCTCACAGGGCTGCGGTGCTCGATACCGACCAGAACATGGTGTCTCCATCAGCAGCGCCATCACCGGCCACATCATCCACGGCGTCTCTCCCCATGTCGTTGCTTCCTCGTGGCGACTTCCACAATCGGCACTAGCTGCGGCTGCTCGGCTCTCGCTTCGCGCTCTTTCTGTTCTTCTTTGTCGTCGCTTGCTGCCTTTGCTCTGCTTTTAGTTCGTGCTGCTGCTCTGCTCTTCCTCTCGCTTGCGCTTCTGCTGCTGCGACCTCCGGCAGCTACATGCGTTGCTACTTTAGCACTTGCTTCGCGGTGCTCTTTGCCACGACTTGCTCTCTGCTAGTGTGTTCCTGCTCGGCGTCTGCTGATTTAGATCACTTTGCTTCTCTGCTACTAGTGCTCGAGCGCCCTAAACATCTATTGCAATGCTCTGTTACTAGTTCAATCAGTTTGACGGTAAAATTCAGTTTATTTGTGAAGTTCATTTTTTGATTAAGTTCAGAGTGAACAGTACTTACGACATCTGTCGGGGCGGCCGTGGCGTGGCTGATCGTTTACATCTAGCACTTTTGGTGATGTATTTTACATCATCTATTATAGATGATATTAGGGTCCCACTTCAGATTAACGTTTTTCTGTCTTGTCATGCTTCAGCCTCGTCGCGTACACCTTAGCGGGCTGCTCCAGCAACGGAACCGTCCATCACAGTGAGCGATACCCTCGGCGCCGTTTCGAGGCCTCGGATCTTCTTCCCGCCTCAAGCAGTCACCAGCATCATCACCATCCTCCATGTCCAACCCAATGATGCTGAGGTCCACAAGGCTATGCCAAAGAGGTTGTACACTCGTCGCATCACTTTGTTTCTCCATTCCTCTGTTCTTCCAATTCATGTGAGCCAAACACCCAGTTGATTGAAATCCTATGTTTCCAAATGCTCATTTTGCGTGCATTCCTATCCTATTCTGTGTTTTTCCTGTCCTGCGTTTATAGAATCCTCCAATTCTAAGGCCCTTACAGATTTACTTCATTTTCAGATTGGCGTCAAAAACTACATGTGTTATGTCCTGCTCCTGCCATGTCGTCATCCACTCCACGAGGTGCACCATCGACGAAGCGTTCCTGCAGCGAAGATCCCCTGCAGACTTTCTTTCACGCCTCGAGATCATCTTCCCGTTCTTGGCAGCCATGCCAACTGCATTACCATCATCGGTGGCAGATGAAACGAGGACTACAGTTCGGAAGAAGGTCATGATCTTTCGTGTTTGCTTCGTTATACATCGGTTATTATTACCTGCTACTTTATCGTTCAATCTTGAGTTTTGAATTGCCCATGGGTCTCATATCGAGCCAGCAATGAATAGTATCATCTACTATCTGGTTCATCTGGGGTCTTCTATGTGGTTCATGTTGGGTGGGCAACAAACAATAGATGATCCATTGTCTATCTTTTAATGAAGCTATAATCTACCTTCTATCATTAGTTTTGGATCCATCCACTCGTTTGCTACCATCGGTCTTGATTTTGCATGCATCCCTTAGGCCTTACAAAATCTAACTATTTTTTTATTATGCATATCGGATATTGTACACAATCGTCTTGAACATGTAGAGAAAAAAAAAGACCGTTACATCTGAATATAATGTCATCGAGGCGCTGCTCCATGGTGGTAAGTGCCCCCCCTCTCCTGCATTTCAGATTGTATTCGAGAGGAAGATAAGCATTGAGATGGAATTGAAGGAGCCGACCACGCCTGTTTACCACTGAGGTGTTTGCTCTAACACAGCATCTTGATGTTGGTCATATCATGCATATGGCGCCTTGCATTGCTTACATTATACATCTTATATGTCATCACTTAGTTTAGATTTGCTTTGTGTGAATACCACCTGTTTGGTTTCTATATCATACTCCCACCATTCCTAAATATTTGTCTTTTAGAGATTTCAACAAGTGACTACATACGGAACAAAATGAGTGAATCTACACTCTAAAATATGTCTATATACATCCGTATGTGGTAGTCCATTTGAAATCTCTAAAAAAGAAAAATATTAAAACGGAAAATATATGAAAATATGCAATGCCATCTTCTTTAGCTTGGCATCATATCGTGAATCATGCAATGCCATCCTGTTTAGCCGGTCATCGTATATGTGAATTGTATCATGCCATATTTTTCCATAATGTATTCCATTTGTCAACAATGTTTATACATTCATCTACTCTTCCTATGCATCAGCCATTTGAGTCGGTCATGGGAAAATCTGGAGTGAAAACAAGGTCTTCTAAGCGATCGGTGCTGCACATCGATGCAGATTTCTTGCTGGTTCTGAGATAGCTCCTCGGAGGAGGATTGAGAGAGATGACCGATCGTATCCCCCCCCTCGAGGTGCATGCTCTAACTTGGTTGGGTTATATTGCTCATATCATGCATATGGTGTCTTGCATTGCCATGCCATCTGCTTAGATTAGACATGCTTTGTGTGAATGCCTCTGTTTGCTTTCTATATCGAGATATGTGAATTATGCAATGCCATGTTTTCAGCCGGTTATCATATATGTGAATTATGCACGCCATGGGCCGGGCATCATATATGAATTATCTCATGCCATCTTTTTTTTCATTCGTATTCCATTTGTCGACAATCTGTGTATATTGAACTACTCTTCATGTGTATCAGCCATTTGAGGCGGTTATGGAAAAATCGGAGTGAAAACAAGGTCTTGAAATGCAATGGTACTGTTGAAGCATATATCTCAATGGTTCTGGGAGCTCCTCGGAGGAGGATTGAGAGGCAGATGACCATCCTATATCCCACATGAGGTGTATGCTCTAAGTTGCAATGTTTATATTTCTCATATGATGCATATGGTGTCTTGCATTGCTTAGTTTAGACATCATATGCACAATATTGAATTCTATCTTGCTTAGTTTAGAGATCATACATGCGAGTGCCATTGCTTAGTATATGAATCAATTATGTCAATTATATCATGCCATCTGTATACTTAGACAACATGTATGTGAATTATTTCATCCCAACCTATTTTAGAAAGACATCATATAGTTTTGTCATGTCATCTGTTTAGGTACTCATCATATGTTGAATTATGCCATTATATCTGTTAAGTTATCCATCATATATCTGAAACTGTGTCATGCTATCTGTTTAGTTAGGCATCATATATGTGAAATTGTGTCATGCTGTCTGTTTGGTTAGACAACATATATGTGAATTACCACATCATCTATCATACAATGTACATGCGTTCAATTTATTTTCTTGTTTATCAGCCATTTGAATTGGAGGGGTGATGGCGTTATCTAAGGAGCAAAAACCATTCTTCACAAAAGGCAGTGCTACCCGTCGATGCAGATAGAACCATGGTTGTCTTGGCCCACAAACTAGCCCCCCACACATAATCGAGACTCTTCAGTTGCACACTTACACGTTGGGGAGAGAACCAGCTACAACCCATCTAACATAACCCAGTGGATAGTAACCCACTTATAGTTGACAAAGCACCATGTCACCACAGTACCCCCCACGAGCAGTTTGTAAAGCCAACTGCGGTGCCCAAAGCACAAAGACCACCACATCTAACCCAAACTCCATGTTTAAAGCGGAAAACAAGCTGTTCTCAGGTCAGATTCCGTAGCTATGGTCCATACTCCTTTCTTTTGCATCTGTATTTACTCATACCAACTACTTTGAATTTGAAGGATCAATTGAAACTCAATGGCGCAATGGTATGTTTTAAACCTATTTCTTTAACTGGATTGATGTTCTAACTTCTTGCTCTATGTTGATTTCAGTTTAAGTTGTATAAACAGTTATGTTCTCATGTGATGCACATTACAAGTCTTGCCAATCTTGTGTAGTTTCTCACACTTATATTACATCTATCTCTTTGTGTCTTAAAAATATATATGAGCTGTTGTCTCTATCTTGATTAGGGAACATAAACTAGAATGATATGGATAATCTGAGTGACCATAGTACATAGATATATGTTTGTTTCATGCTGTTATCTGTCCACCTTACTCTTGAACGGTTTACCAAAATGAGTTTGGTATACTACAAGCTAAACACATGATGTATGCAGCTTGTTTCTCTTGTAGTATGCAAGCAGAATATTGGAGAAGAGCACCCACTATGCAATGGTAGATAAAGTAATGCAGATAAGATTCAAGATAGTGAGACAACCTGTTGGTCTCAAGAAAGGTGATAAAAGCGATCTTGTAGATGGTGAGAAAACCCCACGATCCTGCGTTGATGTAGTGTTGATTCTTGGCGATACGCTGGCACAAGCTCTTCGAACTCGCTGCTGAATCACTTGACTTCTTGATCTCAGCTACAAGCTGAAAGGCATCGATTAGCTGTCTTTTTGGCAAAAAGCCGAAGGGCGGAGAAATCCTGCGGAATTGATCGTACTTTCTTGTGCAATGACAAGCAGCTGGAGGATTTAAGCGCCAAACAAGAGAAAGTTAATAAGCTTGCTAAGCATCTTGCCGACATTATGGGTACCGGATATTGTTTCTTGAACTCTTGAAGTGGTCTCAGTTTTGGACTTGTTTCTTTGTAGGCGTTTATATTGTTGTGTTCCCTATATTTGCCTTTGGTGGCGAACTTTGATGCCAAGTGGATGTAATATGTGTAATAGCCGTGATAGCCTAGCATAAGTTGCTTGCTTATTTATTTCCTTGTTGTCTTGTTTATTTGTTTGCTTGTAGTCGGTGAGTTCTTTTTCCGCGGTTTGCTAGTGGCTGCAATAGCCTATTTTTAAAACTAGGCCACAATAACCATGGGAAATATTCTTTGTAGTGACCTTTGGGCCTCCTACGGGCGTAGAAAGCAGTGGGCCTTCTACGGGCTGTAAAGCAGTATGCCTTCTACTGGTCGTAGAAACATTGGGACTTCTATGGGGCGTAGAAACAATGTGCCTTCTGGTCGTATCATCAATGGTCCTTATCACGAATGCGTATGATCGATTGGCCAAACATGGGCCAATAACAGAGCGCATTATGGCCGTAAATGGCTAGAGTTGGAATCGTCCGTTCATGCACCGACCATAACGGGGCATCGTTAATAAACCGTGTTGATGGCGCTATAAGCGGCTGGCGTATTAACGGACCACAAGCGGGCATTGTAACCCGGGCTGAATTTGGCCCTGGCGAGAAAATAGCGATGTGCGGTCATAAGTAAGCGAATCTTTGAAATGAGCCCAGAATAAATGGGCTACGAGAAGGCGAAAGATAACATGGGCTGAAGCGGCCCAACTGAATATGGGCCCTTAATGGGTATAAAGTGATACCTTTGCTCATTACGAATTGAGTTTCACCACGAGCCGTTAATTGGTGTAAGTGATACATTGTTCATTGCGGGCTAGTTTCACCACGGGCGTTAATAGGCGAGGAGTTACATAGGGCCTCATATGGCTTGAAAAGGCGTCATGGTCCATACATGGGCGAGAAGTGAAAAGCAGGCTGGAATCATATTGGATGGCCGGATGGCGCTCTTGGGCCTAATTCGGATAAGGCGTGCGGGCCTTGGGTTAGCCGGCTGTAAATGGGCTATATGCAAACATGCCGTGCGGGCTTTCCATGGGCGGCCCGCCCTTTTGACCAAGTCAAGCGAATTGGCCTTTTCACAGAATGGTTCTACGTTGGGTGCGTCGCGTGTCGGCGGCGTATCATAGGCGTATACGTCCAATGAGTGGATGACATCTGTCCCAGCGATGAGCCGACCACGTGCTTCCTCCGACCAATGATGATTGTACCGTGGAAAATCCCCATTGGTCGGGGCTTTTAGCGGGTTATCGGATCAAAACCCGACCCGATAAGCTTATGGCGTTCGTTACGGTGGATGCCGTGTCGGTCACCCTTGGCAAAGCATACAGTGGCCGATTTATCGTCATGGAAGTGGACACTTCCGTGATGATAATTTTGGTAATGTCATGGAACACTTGACGGCAATACCGGTATGACTATCTTGATTACTGTCATAAATTTGTCATGGATGTACATGCATGACAAAAAGCGACCTCTTGTGACAAACAGGTATCATCACGGAAGTGTATTTTTTTGTAGTGTATCATGCTATAATGCGTTACTGGTGCTCCATTATTTACGAGGGAACAATTATCCCTCGATCAAAATCAGATCCGCCGTGTTTAGCACTCCTCCCACGTGGAGTGTAGACTCTTCCTTACATAAAAATGGAGCAAGTGGACGGCACCGTAGCACGTCATATCACTCAAACTAACCCGCCTAACGTGCGGGAAAGCATCGCCCTCGTCATTTTGTTCTGGATTTCTATCGATCGATCGCATGAAAATGTTATGCTTTGCAAGTTCAAAAGGAAAAGGCAGCACACTTACGACTCGTCACGAGTCACATTCGCGTCGCACCCCGACAGTCAAACTTGCCGCCCGCTCACGGAGGACCACGTGTTGTCTTGCATTTTCACCGACATGTGAGACTGCAATTGAATAAACCGTCGATAGCGAAACCTAATCGCTCGGAGGTGTCGGTGAGAAGAGGATCTGAGGAGGAGAAGAGATTGCCCACCCCAGACACGGACTCAAGAAATATATGATGATAATGTGAGGTGGGCCATCTGGGAGTCTTGACGCTTCAAGCCGCTTCGACCATACTGCCCACGAACCCCCCACCCTACCACCTCCGTGCTGCGCTCCCCTCTCGGGCCTTGTTGCCCACATTCATAGCAAGTAGTACCCGGTAAAATTATGGGCTATAAGGGCATGTACAATGGTTGATAAGATAGTCTTATCATAAGTCTTGCATGTAATTTAGAGATGACAAAAAAACATGTGTACAATGAATCATCTCTTAGCCTTATCTTCATGTAGCGACCCGACCTCGAGATGGTCAGTCTTTGTTATACATGTCATCCACTGGATGGTTAATCTTGACACACACAGTTACTAGAAGGATTTATAATGAGTAGCAATCACACACTTATTACATGAATGTCTCAAAGAGAACTTATTACAATAATATGGCTTATGGCCATCTAATGCGATAACAGCGGAAGGCTTGGAAGATAAAGCAGGTCCATCAACTCGGTAATGCATAAGCGAGCTGCGACAGCGACCTCGATCCTTACTCCTCGTGCGAAAAATACGCAACATAATACGTTGCAGCGAAACAGTCAGCACATGGAATATGATGGCAATGTAACACATAGAGAGTAATGAAAGAATAAGCTATACTACATGCATATATGGCTGGTGGAAAGCTCTATGGTTCTTTGTTTGCGAAAAGCCAATTTTTCCCTACATCAAAGGAATAAATTTTTACTTTAACTATCATGGTGGTTGAAACATCATTGAGAAGGTATAACCCCAACTCAAATCCCAATTAAAGTGATTAACAACCCAGCAATATTAATTTAGAGTGATGAGATACATGTGAATACTCAAGTACTAAATACTCAGATTTGTCCATAACTTGGGGACATGGCTAACCATGATTAGATTATGCACGCTCTGCGAAGGTTTGCACTTTTCCCCACAAGACTCGATCGCCTCCGTTGGTTTCTCGCTTTACATGGTGTTTGAGGCGGATGGCCGAGACACGATCTTTTAGAAACATTAACTCTCTATTAGGATAGATCATACCAAACCTATAAAACCCACTACCTGACCTACCTCTTGAGAGCTTCACGTAACTTACTCAACTATGCTAGAGCCCATAATAGCTTGTGGCTGCACACGGAAGTTTTCTAGCATGAATAATCTCAGTTCCTTTGAGCACGGTGGCGGTCCATAGGAAGATCCTGCAGGTGCCCAGGATTTCCAAAAAAAGCAGACAACCTTTGGGTTCCCAGGTGCCTCAATCCACCAGGATGTGTATTTAAGTTGCCACCTTAAAGTAAACCATTAATTAACAATCTCACATCTGTTGTGAATATCTCTCAAACCCAAACCACGTCTATGAGCATAGCATGGCAATATAAGCATAACGTAGAAGTAACTCCCAAGGTTTGAAAGTGCAGGGCAATAGGTTCCTACCTCATCATCTACTTCCCAACCCACAAATTAATGACATCCTAATCATGCAATGTTTGAGGATTGAGCTAATGCATAAAAATCTGGGTAGGAAAAGATATGATCAAGTGTTACTTGCCTTCTTGACGATCCGTGAATCCTAGAGATTAGTAGTAACACGCCGCACTCGGGAATTATATCGCAAGCAAAAATACATAAACAAACAAAGATGCACAAGCGAAACTTCAACTGAAAGGGGTTGTTGGAGAGTTCAACTTAAGAACTCGGTTTGGAAAAAGAATCAAACCAAAGCGAAACAACGAAACTCAAGCGGCGAAAGAAATAAGGTCCGTTTACTAATCTGAACTAGAGTCAAATTTTACAAAGATAAAAACTGGTTTGAGTTGATTATTCGGAAGAGGGTTTGAGGCGAAACTCTAGGCGCTTGAATCGCTGATTCCGATAAACAGCGAAAAGATAAACAGGTTTGAAAATTGGATCTGAAATCGCGATCAGAGAATAACCGCGGAATAATTTGAATAAAAAGAAAGCGGCGAGCTGCTAAGCGAGCGAGCGTTCGTTAAAAAGAACCTAAACAGTGAACCCGTTCGTTAAAGCGAGCAGATGACGAGCGTTAAGCTAATTAAATAAACCGGCGAAAATAAACCGATCTATAAAAAAGCGATCTAGGTTTTTAAAAAAACCGAAGGTTTTCTAAAAAAACGTGGCGAAGTCAGTACCTCCGGCAAAGCGCGTCCAGTAGTGTGGCTCATGAGTGGTCTGGCAAATAAGCGAGGTGTTGGCGGCCGAGGCGGCAGTGGCGAACTCAGCCTTGAGCTCCGTGACCTCAGGCTTGACTCGGTGCTGGGAGACTCAGTGAGGTGGGTGGTGGTGGTGGTGGTGGCGGAGGCGGGCGGTGTTAAAGGGAGGCAGCGCCGGCTTGGGAAGAGGCGCCCGGTGTGAGTCGGCTCGGACTCCCTCGGCGTCCGCCATACCATGGCCTTGTGATGGAGGCCAGCGGGCGCTCATGAGCTTCAAACTGGCTGTTGGGCCTTTGGCCTTGGTCGGTATGATCCTTTTTTTAAAATCATTCATGAAAGAAAAATTCCTAGAAAAATAAATAAAAATCTTAAAATTCCAAAACAAGTTTTCTCCGTCTAAATAAAATATTTAGAACTAGATAAACTTTCTTGGCCCCTAAAATGCAATTTTTAAACATATACAAATTTTCTAGGCAATTAAAATTCCAAATAAAATCAAATAAAACCCAAATAATGACTTTAACATTTTCCTCTGTTATTTCAATTATTTTGGAGAACTCATATTATCTCCCTCATTTATTTTAAATGAAATATTTTTAGGAGAATAATAAAATCCAATATCCTCGTCTTTCATTATTTGATGAAATTCAGATATGAAAATTGAAAACTTCGCCAACTCTCTCAGAGGTCCTTGAGTTGTTTAGGATTTGAGGATAGCAAATGAATATGCAATAAAATATGATATGCATGGATGACCTATGTATAACATGCCAAATTGAAAATTTGGGATGTTACACTTCAATAACTAGTTATTCCTAAAAACATGGTGAAACATATTGTGCTAAGAGATCATCTCTTGTCTTCTCTTAAATAAGAGAAGAAAAGCCTTTTCTTATGATTTCTCTTTCCTCCACCTCATCATTTTATCCTATGTGGCATCCTACAATAGAACGGTGTGTACATGCCCTAAGCCCACTTATGTGGAGAGAGAGAGGCATTGACAAAGTCAAGGTGGGATCTGCAGGAGCTACGTCTCTACGTGCTCCTAGGTATAAAAACTAATTCTAAAAATAGGCATACAAAAATAGTTGTGTCTAAAAAAAGAAAGGTAAAAAACATTTGAGGAGGAAATAGATAGAGAAAGTGAGAAAAAAAGTTGTAACCTTATAGCCAACCTTATAGTCAACACTATGGTAGTATTACATGAGGAAGGAGGAGTGGTGCACATGCCAAGTTCAGCTGGGCTGCCGTGTTTCACACTCCTCAAATCGTGTGATGGAACAATAGCTTTCATCAAAACTAAACAATGAATACTTTTGCTCTTCACTATATCGAAAACAATACTTTCATTACATGCCGACATGTGGGACGTCGACCATCACAGTCCATCGCCATGCACAAAATTATCAGGACCACACGGTGCGTAGCGCATGCCCACCTTTCCCTTTATGTAAGTTGGTCGGGCGAAGGAACCATCATGACTTTGTTGAATTCCGCTTCTTCAAGAAAACTTCTGTACCCGCAGTACCACCACTATTTGGGCGACAACATGCACGTCATATCCTTTGAAACCCACTAAAGGCTAGCTGCCTAGGATTTATTACTCCTCCATTTCAAAGTTAGTAGTACAAAGTTGAGTCATCTATTTTGGAGCGGAGAGTGCGTCTCTACTTTGCTACGATTTTCCCTGCCCTATGAACCAAATGAGGCATGAATGTATCCATCACGAGCTATTATCTGATCGTCGCTAAGCCTACAATTTTAGGAGCTTGGGCTGTTGGCCCGATCGGCAGCGGATCGATATAGGTAACATGAGCTCATCAACTAGCGTTTCTCTTGGTGAGTGTTCTACAAGTACTATAGCTCGCCACGGTAGCTAGCCTACTAACACCAGAATCATCAAACAAGCCTGCTGATATGATAAAAGTTCAAACTTACATCTAAGCATGCCATATATTACATCAAAAAGCTAGTGAGGATACATCTGTTTCCACAACTCGGAGAGAGGTTAGCATGATTCACTATCAAACAAAAAGTACCAAGTACACGAAGGAAATAGGCCCTAGAGGCAATAATAAAGTTATTATTTATATTTCCTTATATCATGATAAATGTTTATTGTTCATGCTAGAATTGTATTAACGGACACTTAGTACATGTGTGAATACATAGACAAGCAGTGTCACTAGTATGCCTCTACTTGACTAGCTCGTTGAATCAAAGATGGTTAAGTTTCTAGCCACGAGACATGAGTTGTCGTTTGATTAACAGGATCACATCATTAGAGAATGATGTGATTGACTTGACCCATTCCGTTAGCTTAGCATTCGATCATTTAGTATATTGCTATTGCTTTCTTCATGACCTATACATGTTCCTATGACTATGAGATTATGCAACTCCGAATACGGAGGAACACTTTGTGTGCTACCAAGCGTCTGGCGTAACTAGGTGATTATAAAGGTTCTCTGGGTGTCTCCGATGGTACTTATTGAGTTGGCATATATTGAGATTAGGATTTGTCACTCCGATTGTCGGAGAGGTATCTCTGAGCCCTCTCGGTAATGCACATCACTATAAGCCTTGCAAGCAATGCAACTAATGAGTTAGTTGCGGGATGATGCATTACGGAGCGAGTAAAGAGACTTGCGATAGCAGATTGAACTAGGTATTGAGATACCAATGACCGAATCTCGGGCAAGTAACATACAGTGACAAAGGAACAGCATTATGTTGTTATGCGGTTTGACCGATAAAGATCTTAAGTAGAATATGTAGGAAACCATATGAGCATCCAGGTCCGGCTATTGGTTATTGACGGAGGCGTGTCTCGGTCATGTCTACATAGTTCTCGAACCCGTAGAGTCCTTGCGCTTAACGTTCGATGGCGGTCGGTATTATGAGTTTATGTGTTTTGAAGTACGAAGGTAGTTCGAGTCGGATATGATCACGGATATGACGAGAGTCTCGAAATGGTCGAGACATAAAGATCGATATATTGGACGACTAAGTTTGGACTTGGAAGGTTCGGGCAAGTTTGGACAAATCGGGAATCTTAGGGGTTCTGGAACCCCGGGGAGTGTAATGGGCCTATGGGCCTTAGTGGAGAAAGAGGAGGTGCGGCGGGGCAGGCGCGCGCTCCTCCTCTAGTCGGGTGGACAAGGAGGCGGCGCCCCTTTCCTTCCCCTCTCTCCTCCTTCCTCTCTCTAGTCCTACTCTTGGAAGGGTTGGAGTCCTACTCGGTGGGGTAGGACTCCCCTGATGGCTGCCCTAGGAGGCCGGCCTCTCCCCTCCTCCACTCCTTTATATATGGGGGAGGGGGCACCCCATGGACACACAAGTTGATCATTGATCTTTTAGCCGTGTGCGGTGCCCCCTCTACCATAATCCATGGTCATGTGTGGCGGTGCTTAGGCGAAGCCCTGCGTCGATGTAACATCATCACCGTCATCACGCCATTGTCTTGTGGACCTCTCCCTAAAGCTCTGCTTTGGATTGGAGTTCATGGGGCGTCACCAAGCTGAGCGTGTGCTGAACTCGGAGGTGTCGTGCGTTAGGTACTTGGATCGGTCGGATCGTGAAGACATCGACTACATCAACCGCGTTCTCATAGCGCTTCCTCTTCTGGTCTACCGAGGTACATGGGCGACCTCTCCCTCTTGTTGCTATGCATCACCATGATCTTTCGTGTGCGTAGTAATTTTTTGAAATTACTCGTTCTAGCGATGGCATCTGAGCCAGGTCTGTCGTAGATGTTATATGCGAGAGTAGAACACAAGTGAGTTGTGGGCGATACAAGTCATCTTGATTACCAGCATGTCATATTTTGATTCAGCGGTATTGTTGGATGAAGCGGCCGGACCGACATTCAGCGTCGCTTCGCGAGACTGGTTCAACCGGCGTGCTTTGCACCAGGTGGCTGGTGGGTGTCGAGTTTCTCTAACTTTAGTTGAATCGAGTGTGGCTACGCCCGGTCCTTGAGAAGGTTAAAATAGCACATACTTGATGAAATATCGTTGTGGTTTTGATGCGTAGGTAAGAAGCGGTTCTTGCTTAGCCCATAGCAGCACGTAAAACTTGCAACAACAAAGTAGAGGACGTCTAACTTGTTTTTGCAGGGCATGTTGTGATGTGATATGGTCAAGACATGATGCTAAATTTTATTGTATGAGATGATCATGTTTTGTAGCGAGTTATCGACAGGCGGCAGGAGCCATATGGTTGTCGCTTTATTGTATGAAATGCAATTGCCATGTAATTGCTTTACTTTATCACTAAGCGGTAGCGATAGTCATAAAGCAATAGTTGGCGAGGCGACAAGCGATGCTCGATGGAGATCAAGGTGTCGGCGCGGTGATGATGGTGATCATGATGGTGCTTTGGAGATGGAGATCAAAGGCACAAGATGATGATGGCCATATCATATCACTTATATTGATTGCATGTGATGTTTATCCTTTATGCATCTTCTTTTGCTTAGATCGGCGGTAGCATTATAAGATGATCTCTCACTAAATTTCAAGGTATAAGTGTTCTCACAGGTATGCACCGTTGCGAAAGTTCATCGTGTCGAGACACCGCGTGATGATCGGGTGTGATAAGCTCTCGTTCACATACAATGGGTGCAAGACAGTTTTGCACCACGC
Source organism: Aegilops longissima (assembly GCA_021605205.1). Classification (NCBI taxonomy): domain Eukaryota; kingdom Viridiplantae; phylum Streptophyta; class Magnoliopsida; order Poales; family Poaceae; genus Aegilops; species Aegilops longissima. The sequence goes on from JAHIAM010003749.1 coordinate 34,570, forward strand.
AGAATACTCGGGTTAAACTTGGCGAGCCTAGCATATGCAGATATGGCCTCGAGAACACTTTGAGACCGAAAGGTCGGCGTGAATCATATAGTAGATATGATCAACATAGTGATGTTCACCATTGAAAACTACTCCATCTCACGTGATGATCGGACATGGTTTTAGTTGATATGGATCATGTGATCACTTAGATGATTAGAGGTATGTCTATCTAAGTGGGAGTTCTTAAGTAATATGATTAATTGAACTTTAATTTATCATGAACTTAGTACTGATAGTATTTTGCATGTCTATGTTGTTGTAAATAGATGAGTGCATGTTGTTCCGTTGAATTTTAATGTGTTCCTTGAAAGCAAAGTTGAAAGATGATGGTAGCAATTACCTTTGGTAGATCCATAACGAGGATTATCCTCATTGCTGCGCGGAAAATTAAATCTGGAAGCACATTTGGGTGCCAAAGCTGCTATGAGAACAACGCGGATGTTATGAGCGTTTGGCGAGCAAAGTGATGACTACTCGATAGTTGATGTGCCATGCTACGGCTTAGAACCGGGATTTCAACGAGCGTTTTGAGCGTCATGGAGCATATGAGATGTTCAGGAGTTGAATTAATATTTCAAGCAAATGCCGGATTGAGAGATATGAAGTCTCCAATAAGTTCTCAGACTGCAAAATGGAGGAGAATAGTTACATTAGTGAGCATATACTCAAAATGTGCAGGTATAACAATCACTTGATTCAAGCTGGAGTTAATCTTCCGGATGATAGTGTCATTGACAGAATTCTTCAATCACTGCCCCAAGCTACAAGAGCTCCGTGATGAACTATAATATGCAAGGGATGGATAAGACAATTCGAGCTCTTCCGATGCTAAAGGCTGCTGAGGTAGAAATCAGAAGGAGCATCAAGTGTTGATGGTCAACAAGACCACCAGTTTCAAGAAAAAGGGTAAAGGAAGAAGGGAACTTCAAGAAGAACGACAAGCAAGTTGCTGCTCAAGTGAAGAAGCCCAAGTCTGGACCTAAGCACGAGGCCCGAGTGCTTCTCTTGCAAAGGGACTGGTCCTGGGCGGAACTGCCCCAAGTATTTGGTGGATGAGAAGGATGGCAAGGTGAACAAAGGTATATGTGATATACATGTTATTGATGTGTACCTTACTAATGCTTCGAAGTAGCACTGGGTATTTAATCTGGTTACATTGCTAATATTTGCAACTCGAAACAGGGACTATGGATTAAGCGAAGATGGGCTAAGGACAAGGTGATGATGCGGCGTGGGAAATGGTTCCAAAGTCGATGTGATCGCGATTGACGCTACCTCTACATCTACCTTGGGTTAGTTTTAGACCTAAATAATTGTTATTTGGTGCGGCGTTGAGCATGAACATTATATCTGGATCTTGTTTGATCTTGAGAGCGGTTATTCATTTAAATCGGAGAATAATGGTTGTTCTATTTATATGAGTAATATCTTTTATGGTCATGCACCCTTGAAGAGTGGTCTATTTATATTGAATCTCGATAGTAGTGATACACATATTCATAATATTGAAGCCAAAAGATGCAGAGTTGATAATGATAGTGCAACTTATTTGTGGCACTTGCCGTTTAGAGTCATATTGGTGTAAAGCGCGCGAAGAAACTCCATTCTGATGGACTTTTGGAATCACTTGATTATGAATCACTTGGTACTTGCGAACCATGCCTCATGGGTAAGATGACTAAAACTCCGTTCTCGGAACTATGGAAGCGAACAGATTTCTTGGAAATCACATACCGATGTATGTGGTCCGATGAATATTGAGGCTCATGGCGGGTATCGTTCATTTTCTCACCTTCACAGATGATTTGAGCAGATATGGGTATATCTACTTGATGAAACATAAGTCTGAAACATTTGAAAAGTTCAAAGAATTTCAGAGTGAAGTGGAAAATCATTGTAACAAGAAAATAAAGCTTCTCGATCTGATCATGGAGAGAATATTTGAGTTCTGAGTTTGGTCTTCATTTGAAACAATGCGGAATAGTTTACGCCAACTCCATACCGAACACCACAGCGTAATGGTGTGTCGAGCGTAAATGTCGTACTTTACTAGATATGGTGCTATCTATGATGTCTCCTCTTGATTTACCACTATCGTTTTGGGGTTATGCTTTAGAGATGGCTGCATTCACGTTAAATAGGGCACCATCTAAACCCGTTGAGGCGATGCCTTATGAATTGTGGTTTGGCAAGAAACCAAAGCTTCAACTGATAAGCTCGAACCGAAATCGGATAAATGTGTCTTCATAGGATACCCAAAGGAGGCTGTTGGATACACCTTCTATCACAGATCGAAGGCAAGACAATTGTTGCTAGGAATGGATCCTTTCTAGAAAGGTTTCTCTCGAAAGAAGTGAGTGGGAGGAAAGTAGAACTTGATGAGGTATGATACCAGCTCCCCTTATTGGAAAGTGGTTCATCACGAAAATCTGTTCTGTGACTCCTACACCAATTAGTGAGGAAGCTAATGATGATGATCATGTAACTTCAGATCAAGTTACTACCGAACCTCTTAGGTTAACGAGTAAGATCCGCACTAGAGTGGTGCGGTAATCCTGTTACGGAAGTCATGTTACTTGACCATGGCGAACCTATGAACTATGAGGCGATGATGAGCGGATTCCACAAAATGGCTTGAGGCCATGAAATCTGAGATGGGATCCATGTATGAGAACAAGGTGTGGACTTTGGTTGACTTGCCCGATGATCGGCAAGCCATCAAAAATAAATGGATCTTCAAGAAGAGGCCGGCAGCCGGTGATATTACTTTCTACAAAGCTCGACTTGTTGCGAAGGTTCCGACAAGTTCAGGAGTTGACTACTGATGAGACTTTCTCACCCGTGCGATGCTTAAGTCATGCAAATCATGTTAGCAATTGCGCATTTATGATTATGAAGTTTGGCAAATGGATGTAAAGACTGCATTCCTGAATGGATTTCTAGGAGAATATGTCGAGGACCCGATCCTAAGTCACATCGATCCAGCTGGTAACACATCATATCACTTTGCGGCCTCACATACGGTATTCCACAGGTGTCATGCCTTACCATGGCAGGGACCGTTTACGTCTTTTGGCTCACGTATATGATAATGTCGCTAGCATCCATATGACAAAAGAACCGGGCCGACATGGCTAGTCGTGAACCAGCGGCGCTAACCTATGGGGACGGGCATACATGAATCACATCGAGC
>JAHIAM010003750.1:0-2500 GCA_021605205.1 Aegilops longissima
GAATTGGAAACTCCGAGCATTGAAGACCAAGAAATGAGGACTTAGAAACGAAACCATAGTAGAACGCCCATTACAAACGATAATTTTGTTGATGAGTGGGTAATTGCTTTCTTTCTATCTCAACAGCACCTCAAATCTTGAACCCATGGACAATGAACACCAAACCTTTACGGAGACAATTGCAACTTCCCATGGAGATACATCCCTTGTTACGAGCACTCCTCTTATCCTACACATGCAGATGACAACCCTTTATGAGTCTTTCCTTAAGGGCCTCAAACGATCATGACCACGACAAGTGATCATGATTACCCAAGATCTTGAAGGACATGATGAAGCATATTCACCTTGAAGGAGATGCACGGTCTACAAAGGCTACCCTTCATGCAAAAGGAGTGGAACTTTGGTATGTGGAGGTACACCTCCACCGCTTGAAAGGAGTTTGCCCAAAGAGGATGGGGCATTACTTTTTCATCTCACGTGTGCCACAAGCAACTTTCTTCGATGCCGTTCGTGAAGCAGCCATGGAAGCCATACGCCGATCGGAGAAATACTTGAAGCAAGACTCCGTTATACCCGGGAATACCTAAGCGAAGTGCATGCAGAGATGATGAAGGTGAAGCTCAAGACCACCATGATGAAACAGAAGATTGAAGATTTCAAGGCTCATGTCGCACAATTCCAGTGGGACTGAAGAATCCTCGAGGAGGATAAATAAATAAAGTGGAAGTAATGTCTGACCATACCAAATCATGTGGGGGGCAGCATTTGTAACAAGTACTTTTTGGAATTTGGATTTACCAAAATGGTTAAGGATGTAATGAAAGATTGATATGATATTAATGAGGTTTTATGGATAAACTTGTGCACTTCTTTTGGTCATAATACTCTATAAAGCCACAGGATCAATGAAGAAAGAAACGTGTTATTCATGACGGCCATAGAAGGAAGCTGGACATAATAAGTTGGAGTTTTGTTTTGATATGATGGTATGAAGAAACAGTACTATCGATTTAAGGAGGTGTAACAAGAGAGTTACTCCAAGGATGAGTTAAAGCTGCACTAGTGTTGAAGTGGGCCATAACCCATGTGCCCGTGGATTTTGAGAAGGAACAATTGTAACCTGGATAAAGGAATACACTTGGAAGAAGCAGTGATCAAATCAGCATACGTTCCGTAGGAGGTTACGCAAAAACCTAAGAGTGGTGAAGTAACGATAGATGTTTTGTTTGGCTTGCAGAAACCATGGATTTACTCGAACCCAGTTCAAGGACAAGAGAAATTCTGCAATGCATGTGAGTATGCCCAAGTGTTAAAATACGTGATTCGATATTTACATATGTGGTAATGATTCAAGTACGGGATGGATTGGCCCCCATACCGGAGACTTCTATCATATGTTGATGGAAAATCAGAGAGCCTTGAAAAACTTAGAAGAGTGTCGACGCGATAAGCCATAAAACCATACAATTATAGGACGATGGAACCCCATTACAGGCAACCGTTGCCAAACGTAGGTTATACGGTGAGGTTCAACCCAGACCCGTTTTCTGCAGGAGAAAACCATAAATTGTAGACCACCATGAGTGTTTCGATAGTTGTCTAGAATGGACACGAGCCTATCATCTAAGAAGATCCAGTCCCGGACGAACTTCAATTTTGACGAACCGACCCACGATTCTGGGGAAAACTCTATGCTTCTAACAGAGGAGCTATTGCAAGATATGTGAAGAGACATACATTGTCTGCCCTCCAGAAGAAATATCTGAGTTTATTGGAACCATGACCTTGTTTTTAAGTGTGGTAGCACCCGACCTTTCGACCAAGACATTTGCTAGAAGACCCCAACCCCTAACCTTTTCTTGTTAGTTTCTTCAATCTCGAGGACGAGATTCATTTTAAGTGTGTAGGTTTGTAACATCCCAAATTTTGGAATGTTAATATAATTAATTGAATTGTTTGTTTGTTTGCTTGAGTGAATTAAACTTGAGTGAAATTTGAACCTTTTCAAAAACTTTTGAATGAGAGGAATAAAATGACTTTCCCTTCTCCGTAAATTCAAATTCATCCTATTAAAATCAATGAGAGAAGATGACATGACTTCTTCAACTATAAAGAATTTGAACGGAGTTTTGCAATTTAATTCTTTCAAATATTTGCACTTGCTTTCTATTTTTCTTCCCGAGAAATACCCGAAAATAAATTCTTGCAAGCAAGAAAGAGCGGAGGAAAATGACCTCCAAAATCAGGGGCATTTTGAAAATATTTGAGCCAAGAAAAACCAAAGTTTTATTTAAAATTATTTGCAAAAAGAAATAAAGCCTTTAGGGATTTTCTGAAAACATTTTTTTAAGTTTTTATTTTGGCCGTGGAATAATGCTCATCATCTACATTTTATTTTTTCGATAATTTTAGTATATAAAACTCTTTATTCGAATTGATTTGATTTCCTTTTTATTGTTTTAGTTTCCTAATTTTAAAAATAGGAATGGAATCGTTT
>JAHIAM010003750.1:7500-17500 GCA_021605205.1 Aegilops longissima
TTGTTGTTGTTGTTGATTGTTCTTCCGCTTATTCTTCTTTATCGCTTATTCTTTATTCTTTGTTATTCGCTATTCTTTGTTGTTGGTTGTTTTTGTTGTTGTTGTTTGTTGCTGTTGTTGTTTGTTGCTTTGTTGTTGTTGTTGTTGTTGTTGTTGTTGTTGTTGTTGTTGTTGTTGTTGTTGTTGTTGTTGTTGTTGTTGTTGTTGTTGTTGTTGTTGTTGTTGTTGTTGTTGTTGTTGTTGTTGTTGTTGTTGTTGTTGTTGTTGTTGTTGTTGTTGTTGTTGTTGTTGTTGTTTGTTGCTTTGTTGTTGTTGTTTGTTGTTGTTGTTGTTGAAGGAAATATGCCCTAGAGGCAATAATAAAGTTATTTTTATTTCCTTATATCATGATAAATGTTTATTACTCATGCTAGAATTGTATTAACCGGAAACATAATGCATGTGTGAATACATAGACAAACAGAGTGTCACTAGTATGCCTCTACTTGACTAGCTCGTTAATCAAGATGGTTATGTTTCCTAACCATAGACATGAGTTGTCATTTGATTAACGGATCACATCATTAGGAGAATGATCTGATTGACTTGACCCATTCCGTTAGCCTAGCACTTGATCGCTTAGTATATTGCTATTGCTTTCTTCATGACTTATACATGTTCCCGTAACTATGAGATTATGCTACTCCTGTTTACGGAGGAACACTTTGGTGCTACCAAACGTCACAACGTAATCGGGTGATTATAAAGGAGTACTATGTGTCTCCAAAGGTACATGTTGGGTTGGCGATTTGAGATTAGGTTTTGTCACTCCGATTGCTCGGAGAGGTATCTCTGGGCCCTCTCGGTAATGCACATCATTATAAGCCTTGCAAGCAATGTGACCAATGAGTTGGTTACGGATGATGCATTACTGAACGAGTAAAGAGACTTGCGGTGACGAGATTGAACTAGGTATTGATACCGACGATCGAATCTTGGGCAAGTAACATACCGATGACAAAGGGAACAACGATGTTGTTATGCGGTTTGACCGATAAAGATCTTCAGAGAATATGTAGGAGCCAATATGGGCATCCAGGTTCCGCTATTGGTTATTGACCAAGAATAGTTCTAGGTCATGTCTACATAGTTCTCGAACCCGTAGGGTCCGCACGCTTAAGGTTTCGATGATGCTTATATTATGAGTTTATGAGTTTTGATGTACCGAAGGAGTTCGGAGTCCCGGATGAGATCGGGACATGACGAGGAGTCTCAAATGGTCGAGACGTAAAGATCGATATATTGGACGACTATATTCGAGTTCGGAAAGGTTCGAGTGATTCGGTATTTTTGAGTACCGGGAGTTACGGATACGGGGAAGAGTATTGGGCCTTAATGGGCCTTAGTGGGAAGGAGCCGGGAGGTGGCGCGCCTCCCAAGCCCAGTCCGAATTGGACAAGGGGTTTGGGCGCAGCCCCTCTTCCTTCCTTCTCCACTTCCCCTTTCCCCTTCTCCTAGTTGGACTAGGAAGAAGGAGTCCTACTCCCGGTGGGAGTAGGACTCCCTTGGCGTGCCCTCCTCCTAGGGCCGGCCTCCTCCTCCCTCCTCCTTTATATACGGGGCAGGGGCACCCCATGACACACAAGTTGATCTACGGATCGTTCCTTAGCCGCAGCGGTGCCCCCTCCACCATATTCCACTTGGTCATATCGTCATGAGCTTAGGCGAAGCCCTGCGCCGGAGAAGTCATATCGTCACGGGCTTAGGCGAAGCCTGCGCCGGTGGAGCATCATCATCGTCACCACGCCGTCAGGTCGACGGAACTCATCCCCGACACTTTGCTGGATAGGAGTCCGGGATCGCCATCGAGCTGAACGTGTGCAGAACTCGGAGGTGCCGACGCTCGGTGCTTGGATCGGTCGGATCGTGAAGACGCACGACTACATCAACCGCGTTGTTATAATGCTTCCGCTTTCGGTCTCACGAGGGTACGTGACGACACTCTCCCTCTCGTTGCTATGCCATCACCATGGTCTTGCGTGTGCGAGGAAATTTTTGAAATTACTACGCTCCCCAACAAAGGGCATCCGAGCCAGGTTTTATGCGTTGATGTCATATGCACGAGTAGAACACAAGTGAGTTGTGGGCGATATAAGTCATACCGCTTACCAAAGCATGTCATACTTTGGTTCGGCGGTATTGTGAGATGAAGCGCCCGGACCGACATTACGCCAGACGCTTACGCGAGACTGGTTTCACCGCTCGAGCACTCGTTGCTTAAAGGTGACGGCGGGTGTCGATTTCTCTCACTTTAGTTGAACCGAGTGTGGCTATGCCCGGTCCTTGCGAAGGTTAAAACAGCACCAACTTGACAAACTATCGCTGTGGTTTTGATGCGAGGTAAGAACGGTTCTTGCTCAGCCCGTAGCAGCCACGTAAAACTTGCAACAACAAAGTAGAGGACGCCTAACTTGTTTTTGCAGGGCATGTTGTGATGTGATGTGGTCAAGACGTGATGCTATATTTTTTGTATGAGATGATCATGTTTTGTAACCGAAGTTATCGCAATCTGGCAGGAGCCATATGGTTGTCGCTTATTGTATGAAATGCAAAGCCATGTAATTGCTTTACTTTATCACTAAGCAGTAGCGATAGTCGAGAAGCAATAGTTGGCGAGACGACAACGATGCTACGATGGAGATCAAGGTGTCGCGCCGGTGACGATGGTGATCATGACGGTGCTTGGCGATGGAGATCACAAGCACAAGATGATGATGACCATATCATATCACTTATATTGATTGCATGTGATGTTTATCCTTTATGCATCTTATCTTGCTTTGATTGACGGTAGCATTATAAGATGATCTCTCACTAAAATTATCAAGAAGTGTTCTCCCGAGTATGCACCGCTGCGAAAGTTCTTCGTGCCGAGACACCACGTGATGATCGGTGTGATAGGCTCTACGCTCAAATACAACGGTGCAAAACAGTTGCACACGCGAATACTCAGTTAAACTTGACGAGCCTAGCATATAACAGATATGGCCTCGAACACGGAGACCGAAGGTCGAGCGTGAATCATATAGTAGATATGATCAACATATTGATGTTCACCATTGAAACTGCTCCATCTCACGTGATGATCGGACATGGTGTAGTTAATATGGATCACGTAATCACTTAGAAGATTAGAGGATGTCTATCTAAGTGGGAGTTCTTAAGTAATATGATTAATTGAACTTAAATTTATCATGAACTTAGTCTGGTAGTATTTTGCAAATTATGTTGTAGATCAATAGCTCGCGTTGTTGCTTCCCTATGCTTTTATATGTTTGTTTTGATATGTTCCTAGAGAAAATTATGTTGAAAATGTTAGTAGCAATGATGCGGATTGGATCCGTGATCTGAGGTTTATCCTCATTGCTGCACGTAAAAATTATGTCCTTAATGCACCGCTAGGTGACAAACCTATTGCAGAGCGGATGCGACGTTATGAACGTTTGGCTAGCTCAATATGATGACTACTTGATAGTTTAGTGCACCATGCTTAAAGGCTTAGAATCGGGACTTCAAAGACGTTTTGAACGTCATGGACCATATGAGATGTTCCAGGAATTGAAGTTAATATTTCAAGCAAATACCCGAGTTGAAAGATATGAAGTCTGCAACAAGTTCTATAGTTAAAAGATGGAGGAGAATCACTCAACTAGTGAGCATGTGCTCAGATTGTCTGGGTGCTTCAATCGCTTGAATCAAGTGGGAGTTAATCTTCCAGATAAGATAGTGATTGACAGAATTCTCTAGTCACCATCACTAAGTTACTAGAACTTCGTGATGAACTATAATATGCAAGGGATGACGAAAACGATTCCCGAGCTCTTCGTGATGTTGAAATAGACGAAGGTAGAAATCAAGAAAGAGCATCAAGTGTTGATGATTGACAAGACCACTAGTCTCAAGGAAAAGGGCAAAGGGAAGAAGGGAACTTCAAGAAGAACGGCAAGCAAGTTGTTGCTCGAGTGAAGAAGCCCAAGTCTGGACCTAAGCCCGAGACTAAGTGCTTTTGCTGCAATGGAACTGGTCCTTCGAAGCGGAACTACCCCAAGTATTTGGCGGATAAGAAGGATGGCAAAGTGAACAAAGATATATTTGATATACAGATTATTGATGTGTATTTTACTAGTGTTCATAGCAACCCCTCAGATTTGATACTGGTTCGGTTGCTAAGAGTAGTAACTCAAACGGAGTTGCAGAATGAAGCAGAAACTAGTTGAAGGGAAGTGACGATGAGTGTTGGAAGTAGTTCCAAGATTGATATGATCATCATCGCACACTCCCTATACTTTCGGGATTAGTGTTAAACCTAAATAAATGTTATTTGGTGTTTGCGCTGAGCATGAATATGATTTGATCATGTTTATTGCAAAACGGTTATTCATTTAAAGTCAAAGAATAATTGTTGTTCGCTTACATGAATAAAACCTTCAATGGTCATACACCCAATGAAAATAGTTTTCAAAACGGTTATTCATTTAAAGTCAAAGAATAATTGTTGTTCTGTTTAAATGAATAAAACCTTCGATGGTCATACACCCAATGAAAATAGTTTATTGGATCTCGATCGTAGTGATACGCATATTCATAATATTGATGCCAAAAGGTGCAAAGTTAATAATGATAGTGCAACTTATTTGTGGTAATCGCCGCTTGGGTCATATCGGTATAAAGCGCATGAAGAAACTCCATAAGTATGGATTTTGGAATCACTTGGTTATGAATCATTTGATGCTTGCGAACCGTGCCTTTTGGGCAAGATGACTAAAACTCCGTTCTCCGGAACAATGGAACAAGCTCTTGACTTGTTGGAAATAACACATATATATCGATGTATGCGATCCAATGAGTGTTGATGCTCGTGGCAAGTATCGTTATTTTCTCGACCTTCACAAGATGATTTGAATAGATATGGGTATATCTACTTGATGAAACATAAGTCTGAAATAGTTGAAAGGTTCAAAGAATTTCAGAGTGAAGTGGAAAATCATCGCAACAAGAAAATAAAGTTTCGCGATCTGATCATGGAGATGAATATTTGAGTTACGAGTTTTGTCTTCAATGAAAACAATGTGGAATAGTTTCACAGCTCACGCCACCGGAACACCACAACGTTATGGTGTGTCCGAACGTCAGAATCGTACTTTATTTTGATATGGTGCGATCTATGATGTATCTTACCGATTTACCACTATCGTTTTGGGGTTATGCATTAGAGACAGCTGCATTCACGTTTAATAGGGCACCATCTAAACCGCTGAGATGACACCGTATGAACTATGGTTTAGCAAGAAACCTAAGCTGTCGTTTCTTAAAGTTTGGAGTTGTGATGCTTATGTGAAAAAGTTTTCACCTGATAAGCTCGAACCCAAATCGGAGAAATGCGTCTTCATAGAATACCCAAAGGTAACTATTGGGTACACCTTCTATCACAGATCCGAAAGCAAGATATTTGTTACTAAGATGGATATTTTCTAGAGAAGAAGTTTCTCTCGAAAGAAGTGAGTGAGAGGAAAGTAGAACTTGATGAGGTAATTGTACCTTCTCCCTTATTGGAAAGTAGTTCATCACGTGAATCAGTTCAAAGTGATTCCTACACCAATTAGTGAGGAAGTTAATGATGATGATCATGAAACTTCAGATCAAGTTGTTACCAAACCTCGTGAGGTCTTCCAGAGTAAGATCCGCACTGAGTGGTACGGTAATCCTATTCTAGAAGTCATGTTACTAGACCATGATGAACCTACGAACTATGAGGAAGCGATGATGAGCCCAGATTCCGCGAAATGGTTTGAGACCATGAAATCTGAGATGGGATCCATATATGAGAACAAAGTGTGGACTTTGATGGAGTTGCTCGATGATCGGCAAGCCATATTATATAAATGGATCTTCAAGAGGAAGACAGATCTGATAGTAGTATTACTATCTACAAAGCTCGACTTGTCGCAGAAAGGTTTTCGACAAGTTCAAGATGTTGACTACAATGAGATTTACTCAATCAGTAGCGATGCTTATGTCTGTCCGAATCATGTTAGCAATTGCCACATTTTATGAAATCGGCAAATGGATGTCAAAACTGCATTCCTTAATGGTTTTCTTAAAGAAGAGTTGTATATGATGCAACCGAAGATTTTGTCAATCCTAAAGGTGCTAACAAAATGTGCAAGCTCCAATGATCCATCAATGGACTGGTGCAAGCATCTCGAGTTGGAATATACGCTTTGATGTGTTGATCAAAGCATATGATTTTATCTGAGACTTTTGGAAAGGCTCAGATTTACAAGAAAGTGAGTGGGAGCACTACAGCCTTTCCGATAAGTATATGTGAATGACATATTGTTGATCGGAAATAATGTAGAATTATTCGCAAAGCATAAAGGAGTGTTTGAAAGGAGTTTTTTCAAAGAAAGACCTCGGTGAAGCTGCTTGCATATTGAGCATCAAGATCTATAAAGATAGATCAAGACACTTGATATGTTTTTCAATGAATACATACCTTGACAAGATTTTGAAGTAGTTCAAAAAGGAACAGTCAAAGAAAGAGTTCTTGCCTGTGTTACAAGGTGTGAGATTGAGTAAGACTCAAAACCCGACCACGGCAGAAGATAGAAAGAGAATGAAAGTCATTCCCTATGCATCAGCCATAGGTTCTATAAAGTATGTCATGTGTGTACCAGATCTATTGCATACCCTACCACTAAGCTTGGCAAGGAGTGCAATAGTGATCTAGGAGTAGATCAATGGACAGCGGTCAAAATTATCCTTAGTAGAATAAGGATATGTTTCTCGATTATGGAAGTGAAAAAGGTTCGCCGTAAAGGGTTACGCCGATGCAAGTTTTAAACACTAATCTAGATGACTCGAGTCTCAATCTGGATACATATTGAAAGTGGGAGCAATTAGCTAGAGTAGCTCCGTGCGAGCATTGTAGACATAGAAATTTGCAAAATACTTACGGCTCTGAATGTGACAGACCCGCTGACTAAAATTATCTCACAAGCAAAACATGATCACACCTTAGTACTCTTTGGGTGTTAATCACATAGCGATGTGAACTAGATTACTGACTCTAGTAAACCCTTTGGGTGTTGCTCACATGTCGATGTGAACTATGGGTGTTAACCACATATAGATGTGAACTATTGATGTTAAATCACATGGCGATGTGAACTAGATTATTGACTCTAGTGCAAGTGGGAGACTGAAGGAAATATGCCCTAGAGGCAATAATAAAGTTATTATTTATTTCCTTATATCATGATAAATGTTTATTATTCATGCTAGAATTGTATTAACCGGAAACATAATACATGTGTGAATACATAGACAAACAGAGTGTCACTAGTATGCCTCTACTTGACTAGCTCGTTAATCAAGATGGTTATGTTTCCTAACCATAGACATGAGTTGTCATTTGATTAACGGGATCACATCATTAGGAGAATGATCTGATTGACTTGACCCATTCCGTTAGCCTAGCACTTGATCGCTTAGTATATTGTTATTGCTTTCTTCATGACTTATACATGTTCCTGTAACTATGAGATTATGCAACTCCTGTTTACGGAGGAACACTTTGGTGCTACCAAACGCCACAACGAATCGGGTGATTATAAAGGAGTACTACAGGTGTCTCCAAAGGTACATGTTGGGTTGGCGATTTGAGATTAGGTTTTGTCACTCCGATTGTCGGAGAGGTATCTCTCGGCCCTCTCGGTAATGCACATCATTATAAGCCTTGCAAGCAATGTGACCAATGAGTTGGTTACGGATGATGCATTACTGAACGAGTAAAGAGACTTGCGGTGGCGAGATTGAACTAGGTATTGATACCGACGATCGAATCTTGGGCAAGTAACATACCGATGACAAAGGAACAACGATGTTGTTATGCGGTTTGACCGATAAAGATCTTCAGAGAATATGTAGGAGCCAATATGGGCATCCAGGTTCCGCTATTGGTTATTGACCAAGAATAGTTCTAGGTCATGTCTACATAGTTCTCGAACCCGTAGGGTCCGCACGCTTAAGGTTTCGATGATGCTTATATTATGAGTTTATGAGTTTTGATGTACCGAAGGAGTTCGAGTCCCGGATGAGATCGGGACATGACGAGGAGTCTCGAAATGGTCGAGACGTAAAGATCGATATATTGGACGACTATATTCGGAGTTCGGAAAGGTTCCAGTGATTCGGTATTTTTCAGAGTACCGGGAGTTACGGGAATACGGGGAAGAGTATTGGGCCTTAATGGGCCTTAGTGGGAAGGAGCCAGGAGGTGGCGCGCACCCTCCCAAGCCCAGTCCGAATTGGACAAGGGGTTTGGGCGCAGCCCCTCTTCCTTCCTTCTCCACTTCCCCCTTTCCCCTTCTCCTAGTTGGACTAGAAAGAAGGAGTCCTACTCCCGGTGGGAGTAGGACTCCCCTGGCGCGCCTCCTCCTAGGGCCGGCCTCCTCCTCCCTCCCTCCTTTATATATGGGGCAGGGGGCACCCCATGACACACAAGTTGATCTACGGATCGTTCCTTAGCCGTGTCGGTGCCCCCTCCACCATATTCCACTTCGGTCATATCGTCATGAGCTTAGGCGAAGCCTCGCACGGAGAAGTCATATCGTCACGGGCTTAGGCGAAGCCCGCGTCGGTGGAGCATCATCATCGCCACCACGCCGTCAGGTCGACGGAACTCATCCCCGACACTTTGCTGGATCGAGTCCGGGATCGCCATCGAGCTGAACGTGTGCGAACTCGGAGGTGCCGACGCTCGGTGCTTGGATCGGTCGGATCGTGAAGACGCACGACTACATCAACAGCGTTGTTATAACGCCCGCTTTCGGTCTCACGAGGGTACGTGGACAGACACTCTCCCCTCGTTGCTATGCCATCACCATGGTCTTGCGTGTGCGTAGGAAATTTTTGAAATTACTACGCCCCCAACAATGGCATCCGAGACAGGTTTTATGCGTTGATGTCATATGCACGAGTAGAACACAAGTGAGTTGTGGGCGATATAAGTCATACTCGCTTACAAAGCATGTCATACTTTGGTTCGGCGGTATTGTGAGATGAAGCGCCCGGACCGACATTACGCGTACGCTTACGCGAGACTGGTTTCACCGCTTCGAGCACTCGTTGCTTAAAGGTGACCGCGGGTGTCAGTTTCTCTCACTTTAGTTGAACCGAGTGTGGCTACGCCCGGTCCTTGCGAAGGTTAAAACAGCACCAACTTGACAAACTATCGCTGTGGTTTTGATGCGAGGTAAGAACGGTTCTTGCTCAGCCCGTAGCAGCCACGTAAAACTTGCAACAACAAAGTAGAGGACGCCTAACTTGTTTTTGCGGGGCATGTTGTGATGTGATGTGGTCAAGACGTGATGCTATATTTTTTGTATGAGATGATCATGTTTTGTAACCGAAGTTATCGCAATCGGCAGGAGCCATATGGTTGTCGCTTATTGTATGAAATGCAAAGCTATGTAATTGCTTTACTTTATCACTAAGCAGTAGCGATAGTCGAGAAGCAATAGTTGGCGAGACGACAACGATGCTACGATGGAGATCAAGGTGTCGCTACGGTGGCGATGGTGATCATGACGGTGCTTGGCGATGGAGATCACAAGCACAAGATGATGATGACCATATCATATCACTTATATTGATTGCATGTGATGTTTATCCTTTATGCATCTTATCTTGCTTTGATTGACGGTAGCATTATAAGATGATCTCTCACTAAAATTATCAAGAAGTGTTCTCCCGAGTATGCACCGCTGCGAAAGTTCTTCGTCTTTGAGACACCACGTGATGATCGGGTGTGATAGGCTCTACGCTCAAATACAACGGGTGCAAAACAGTTGCACACGCGAATACTCAGTTAAACTTGACGAGCCTAGCATATAACAGATATGGCCTCGGAACACGGAGACCGAAAGGTCGAGCGTGAATCATATAGTAGATATGATCA
>JAHIAM010003750.1:20000-32741 GCA_021605205.1 Aegilops longissima
CCCGCTCGTGAGAGTATAACCGCTAGCCGCCTAGCTGATTTGTACATCTCTCGAATAGTGTCTCTTCATGGTGTTCCATTGAGATTAACTCGAGACCGTGGAAGTCTCTTCACCTCTCGATTTTGGGAAAGTTTCCAAACGCTATGGGAACTCGCTCTCCTTTAGCACCGCCTTCCATCCTCAATCAAGTGGTCAAGTAGAACGAGTCAATCAAATCCTAGAGGATATGCTTGAGCTTCATCATCTCTTTCGCATGAATTGGGAGAAATGCCTTCGTCGTGGAATTGTCACGGCAGATGTCCTCATGAAAGGACTTAGTCGCAGGCCATCGCACGGGTTAACCTAGAGGGGTTAATGCGACACAAGACACGGAATTATATGGTTCGCCCCTTCGATGAAGGTAAAACCTACGCCGGTTGTGGTGTGATTGATATGATTCGCCACTAGGAGCAATAGCTTTTCCTTAGCCTCAATCCTCGTTCTTAACTCGCCGCCGGTCGCCCCTTATATACACGGGTTAACGCCGGCCGGCTTAGAATCCCAATCCGCTCATACAAGAGTCCGCTTGGTTTCTCCTTTCTTGTCTTACAATACAAGTTACAAGATTAGGGCGGTTTACATGTATGGATCTTAATTCCTTCGGCTCCAGCTCCATATGGGCTCGATCACGACGAGGGTAAACCGATTCCGGGCGGTTCACACCGTAGTTGTATCCTCAACATTAGGCCCCAGATTGACTTGAACCGTTCAGTTAATCTTCTACGCCTTCAGCAACCCTTGATCTCCCTTGTAAACCGCCATCCGCTTGAACCGCCGTGACATCATCCTTCGATCTTCGTGTCGTGGCCCCTCGACGCTATTTTGAACAAAAATCTAAACAGAAGATTCCTTCATTAAGGCTATCCCGAAATCGAGGCGGCGCTGCACCTTCCGCCGCTTTTGGCTCCTCAATTTCGCGCCCATTGATTACTCCGTCCCTTATAAATAGACCGGTCGGGTCATTCTCTTCCTCTCCTTCCTCTCTTCTTCTTCCTCGCGACCACCGACCTCAAGCTCTTGTTGCCGCCTTCAACCTTCGACCGACGCTTCGGCCGGGCCGCTGATCAACCGGATCGACCAGAGTTTCAGCGCTCCTCCGCGGTTCCCGCCGCCGTAAGGTCATCTTTAAACCCTAGATCTCATCTGAAACTCGGTTCGTCGTGATAGCTCATGAGCGCTCATGCCGACCCTTCATGCCGCTTCCGCCATGGCGTGACGGCTCGGGCCGCATCGCTCCTCATATGCAAGCGGCTGCTTTCGCCGTTTACCGATTCTAGGCACCTTCCCTTTTGTTCAGATCTTTCACTTTAACATACCGAACCTTCCGCGTTGTAGGAGGTCTCAGAGTAGGTCGCAGAAATTTTCTTTATCGAACCCCGTAGATCTAGATTATTTCCTTTTGCATGGGAAACCTGTTTCCGTCTACACTTAGCAACTTTTTCAGCACTACCTCCTCTGGCGGTTTAACTTCGATATCTAATCCGACCTCCATTAGTCCTTAGTTAAACCGGACTGGAAGCCTGCCAACGGACTGCGGTTTAACAATATTCAGAACGCTCGACCTGCTCAACAAAGGAACGTTTGCTTCCTTTCTTTCGCAGCTTTAATCTTCCGGAATGGCTCCTCAATTTTGCTGGAAGGTACTGCCCGAACTTGGTTGAAAACTTGCCGCCCGACTCTATCAACTCGTGGACACGCTTGAGAACCCGGTTTATCCAAAATTTCAAAGACACCTGTAAACAGCCCATGTCCGTGGTGGATCTGGCGGCTCGCGCCCAGCGGACGGAGAGTCTACAACCCATTGGGTGCGCCGTGTCTCGAAGTTTTACATTCTTCGATCGATCAACCCCGGTTCCGCGATCATGACCTTGAAGCCAATTGCGGTTCGAGCCATTGAAGCTGAAGCCGGGTCGCATGAAGCGTTTTGTCATGACATGGGCACTCTAATGGGCGTTTTGGTAAAGTACGCTGATTCTCGATAGTACCAAGGATCCTGAATAATCAATGGGATTACGGCGGAGGAAATTCCGGCCCGGGATTCGGTGGTAATCCGGCGGCAAGGCAATCGAGAATAATCAAGGTAATCGAGCAATCGTAACTAAGGGGCTACAATCAACAACAGCAAAGAGCCGGGTTATCGAGCAATCCAAAGCAATTGAATGGCGAGACGATACCACGCCTTTACCACCAGCTTGGACCGACGAGACCGGAAACTTCAGAGGCGGGCGGTCGGTGTTGTTGAACTGCTGCGCCAGACACCGCGCTGGTCCGAGCAGCCGATTGTGTGGAGCGAGAGGATCATCCTCCCGGTTTACAATCCGGTCGCTTAGCCTCGGTGGTGGCACCCTGTAGGCGGGTACAAGTTTACCAAGGTTCTTATGGATGGAGGAAGCAGCATCAACATCCTGTACTACTAAACTTTCCGACGGATGGGGTTAACAGATAGGCATCTCGTGCCATCTAGTACAGATTTCACGGAGTGGTGCCGGTAAGTCGGCATACCGGTCGGTAAAATAGCCCCGAGGTAACCTTTGGAGACGAGCATGATTCCGTAACGTAAACGCTGACATTTGAGGTGGTGAAAATTCAAAGCCCTTACCACGCCTCTTTGGGCGGCCGGCTTATGCTAAGTTCATGGCACGGCCCTGTTATGTTTACTTACAGCTGAAAATGCCGGGTCACAAAGGAACAATAACGGTTCATGGGAGCCGCCGGATCGCTCTGGAGTGCGAGGAAGGTGATGCGGCTTATGCAGAGTCGGTTTGTGCCACGGAGGAGTTAAAATATTATAAGGATAATGTTGATCCGGCGGATATGACCCTTTGAAGAAGCCAACTACAGAGCATGATCCGACTTGAAGTTCAAATCGCGGCCGAGACAAAGCTTGTTGATTTTGTGCCGGCGAGTCATCCAAGCAGTTCACCATCGGTGCCAACTGGATCCTAAATAGGAAAGCGCCATCGAAGTTCATCCGTGAGAATCGGGACATTTTTGCATGGAAACCTTCCGACATGCGGGTGTACCGAGGAACTCGCCGAGCACACTCTTAATGTGGATCCGAAATACAAACCGTAAAACAGTTTCTTCGCCGGTTTAACGAGGAAAGGCGCAAGGCCATCGGAGAAGAAGTCGCTAGACTTTTGGCAGCAGGGTTTATCGTTGAAGTCTTTCACCCAGAGTGGCTTGCTAATCCGTGTTGGTCCTTAAGAAAATGGCACTTGGCGCAAATGCGTGGATTACACAGATCTTAACAAAGCTTGTCCGGCGGATCCTTTCGCCCCCCGCATTGACCAGATCATTGATGCAACGGCGGGTTGTGAGCGCTTGAGCTTTCGATGCGTATTCTGGTTATCATCGATTAAGATGGCGGTTAAAGACCAGGAGAAGATGGCGTTTATCACCCCTTTGGAGCCTTCGCTATGTGTCCATGCCTTTGGGCTCAAGAGCGCCTAAGCAACTTATCGCTATGCATGAATTGTTTGCATGAACAGATCGGCCGTAATGTGCATGCCTATGTGGATGATATCGTGGTGAAATCAAGGCAGAAGGAAACATTGATTGAGGACTTAAAGGAAACCTTTGACAACTTGCGGGTGTACAAGATGATGCTCAACCCGCCAAGTGCGTCTTTGGTGTTCCGCAGTAAATTGTTGGGTTTTCGTGTCCAACCGGGGATTGAGGCTAATCTGGAGAAGATTACAGCTATCACCTCCTTGGCTAAGCCAAAGTGCATCAATGATGTTCAACGCTTGGCAGGCGGATTGCTGCGCTAAGCCGGTTTATCATCGCCTAGAGAGAAGGCTATCCCTTTATACCAGATGTCAAGAAGACGGATCAATTCGTTTGGAGCTCACCGCCGATGAGGCATTGAGGATCTAAAGCGGCAGCTGGCCAACCCGCTGTTCTTGCTGCCCCTATTGATGTGGGCCGCCGCCCGTTATATGTTGCTGCTAATGCCGTGGCAGTGAGTGTGGCCATTGTAGTGGAGCGCAAGGAGGCAGGGAAGGAGTATCCGGTTCAGCGGCCGGTTTACTACATCAGCGAGGTTCTCATCGAATCAAAACAAAGGTATCCACATTGGCGAAGCTGGTATATGGAGTTTTTATGGCAAGCCGAAGTCAAGCAATATTTCCAAGGGCACCCCATCACGATGGTCACTCGGCTCCTTTAGGCGATATCATCATCGAACCGGAAGCAATCGGCCGGATTGCTAAGTGGGCTATAGAGCTTGGGCCGACGGTTTAAAGTATGTGCCCGGACGGCCATAAAGTCTCGTGCACTTGTGGATTTCATTAATGATTGGACGGAGTTGCAAGCACCGGAGGAGAAGCCGGATCACACCTATTGGACCATCCATTTTGATGGGTCCAGCAGTTGAGGGCTCGGGTCGAGTCGATTAACTTCCCCACGAGGTGACAAGTTCTGTTATGTTCTCCGTCTAATGTTCCCTTGTACTAACAATGCAGCTGAGTATGAAGCTTTGCTCCATGGTCTCCGGATGGCCAAGGAAATGAATCTCAGCGGGTTAAATGCTTTGGTGACTCGGACTTGGTGGCCCGGCAAGTATCCCAGACTTGGGACTCCAAAGATCCACTCATGGCTGCATATCGTCGGGAAGTAGATGTTGTTGCAGGACATTTTAAAGGGTATCAGTGGACCATGTGGATCGCTTGAAGAACGAGGCGGTTGATGCTTTGAGCCGCTAGGCTCCAACAGAAACCGTCCCGCCTAACGTTTTCCTTGATGTGCTGCACAAACCGCCGCTAGATTTCTGATGAAATTGATTTGGCTATTCCTGATCCGAAGCTCATTTGGTGGCGGCCTTGCATGTCATCCCGGATTGACGCCCCTTATTTGGCATACATGAACCGGGCGAGTTACAGAGGATGAGACGCTGGTCCGGCAGATAGTTCGGGCGGTCTAAGTCTATGACCATTGTTAATGGCGAGTTGCACCGTCGCAGAGGTGTCGTGGGCGTTTCAGCGTTGTGTGTCCCTCAAGAGGGCTGTGAGATATTGCAGAGATTCATGAAGGGATTGTGGTCACCACGCGGTTCAAAGTCCCCGATGGCCAAAGCATTTCGCCATGGTTTCTATTGGTTGACCGCCCATGCCGATGCGGAGGATTTGGTCGACGATGTGACGGTTGCCAAAAGTTCTCGAGCGTGCTCATGTGCCAGCCCAAGAATTGAGGATGATTCCAATTACTTGGCCATTTGCGACTTGGGGTGGATATGGTTGGACCTTTCAAAAGGTCCAAAGATAAGAAGACCCACCTGTTGGTGGCGGTGGATAAGTTTACCAAGTGGGTCGAGGCGAGCTCGTTAGCAAGTGTGATGCAGCCACGGCGTTCAGTTCATCAAACGGGTGATTTTTCGGTTTGGGTTTCCACAAGATCATCACGGACAATGGCACCAATTTATCCAAAGGAGCTATGAAGGAATTTTGTGAACGAGAGCACATCCGCTTGATGTTTCTTTCAGAGCCCACCCGCAAGCCAATGGTCAAGCGGAACGAGCTAATCAGAAATTTTGAAGGGTATCAAACCCCGCTTATGGTCCCTTTAGAGAGGACGCCGGGTTGTTGGGTGGAAGAGCTGCCATCGTGATATGGAGTATAAACACTACCCCAACCGATCCATCGGATATACGCCGTTTTTATGATCTATGGAGCGAGGCGGTTCTTCCCAAGGATATCCGCCACGACTCGCCCGAGTAGCAGCTTATGTTGAGGCAGATAGCGAGGCAGCACGGCAAGATGATTTGGATCGACCGGACGAAGAGCGCGATATGGCAGCAGCTCGCTTCGGCGGTCTACCAAACAGGATCTTCGCCGATATCACAGCCGGCGGGTTAAAACCGAACCTTTCAGAAGGAGACTTGGTGCTGCGGCTCATTCAAGATCGTAAAGATATGCACAAGCTATCCCCACCTTGGGAGGGGCCTTTGTGGTCAAGAAGAATCTATATAACGGGTCCTACTATCCGATTGATGTTCGAGAGCGAAAGGACTCACGACGCCGAGGAGGAGACCAATGTGCCATGGAACATAGCTCATCTTCGCCTTATTATACTTGAGCCATTGGCTCCACTTATGTACATATCAAGACTGTATATATTATGAATAAAAGCAATAAACCGGATCCTCGCTAAAGCGGGTATCTGCTCAGATCAAAGACCGGCTTGGGTACATGGAGATGTTGTGAAGCGGCCTCCTGTTCAACCCTTAGCCTTGTTTTCGTAAACTTTTGTCATTTGGGGCTTGGTCGATCCGAACCAATGCAATGCCTCTTGACAAAGTAAAGCCACCAGATCATTTGGGGACATGGTCACGTCTGAACCAACACGCCTCTTGGTCGGCCTAAGGCCATAGAATCACTTGGGGTTTTGGTCGAACCCAACCATTGCAATGCCACTTGATCGGCATCATGCCACGAGTTCGCTTGGGGACCGGCTGACTTGAACCATCGCTACGCCAGATAGGGGCTTGGTCCTGTCCGACCATGGTAACACCATCCGATCCGCTCAAGACAGCTTTGTCTCGAAAGCGTTTTTCTCATTGATTTTGTTTTCATGTGGTTTTGATACCTATCATTTGTTTTTTTTTGTCGGCCTTCGTAAACCGGATTTACGTTGTTGATCCGCTTTTAAGTCGGGCGATTTTGTTCCGTTTGATTTTACCGTTAAAACATCCCATTGTGGAGTAACAGGGGCTTATTATGCCCGCACGGTTTTTACTGTAAATCGGTCTTATACAGGATTGCCTCCTTTGACGATGATGGTTTATAAGACCTCCGCTTGGATTGGCTACAGCCAACTGTGTGCTCGATGTTTGGCAGGTATGTTTGTATCACATAATTTTGATCAGATACCTCGTTTTCTCTCATATAAATATTGGTATCAGCCTGGTTGAGGTATACACCGCCATGGCGGTTTAAGAACTTGTGATTGCAGCAAAATATGTGGCAGGATTCACTACAAAAGCCAACGGATCTAGCACCGCCAGCAAAAGTTTACTGCACCAGAGTTGTGCCGCATTGTTCAAGGAAATACACTTGCTATCCTATTACAAAAGCCTTTCGAGGTCCCGGCGTTTACTGGAGTTATGCCTTGAGGTTTTGGATATGTCACCCGGCTTGACGGATTACGCTGCTTCACCAAGTTGGCGCGAGGTGGAGGGCGGCGCTCGCGCCGGTTCAGCTTCTTCCTCTTCCTCACCCAAAGCCCGAAGTCATTGGTAGACCGGTCAATCCGGTTAAGGCACGAAGACAGCTTCTTCACTTATCGTTCAGCGGATCAACGCTCGGGCGTAAGTGTGCTTACGGATTGAGGATCAGGCTGCGACTTCCGGATGACAAACTCCACCCGCTTGTTATTGGCATCATAAAAGATCGTGAACCTCCGTGTTGGCTTCAGCTGCCGATTGACTCGCCAACGGACGACTTCCTTGGTAATCCGTTTGAGCATTGTTATCAAAGGCTTCACCATTCTCTTGAGCACTGGAAAGCCTTTAGCTATGTCACCGGATCAAGATCCGCTATCCATGCTTTGGCACGAGTCGAGCCAAGAGCATGCCAGCCCGGCTGCGGATCGCTTCATCTCTTGAAGCTGCCTTAATCATGGACAGCCGGTCCAGCGTCTCTCCGATCGGGGACGGCGCCGTGTTATCGTATGAAGTGGCGATATAACCCGCCGGGCGCCGTATATAGCTGCTCAATCGAGTGTACTGAAGCCTTGAGCTTTTTCCGCACGCCGAGCCCGGATGAGCAATACGTTTGCCTACACCAGGTTTAGACAGCTCAAGTTAAACCGGCGGAAGCATTAACACAGCATATTCAAGATAAATTTGCTTACCAAAGATGGCGAAGTCATAGCATGCACTTGGCGCTTGAGTCGGTCAGTTCTTCACCACGGTT
Source organism: Aegilops longissima (assembly GCA_021605205.1). Taxonomy (NCBI): domain Eukaryota; kingdom Viridiplantae; phylum Streptophyta; class Magnoliopsida; order Poales; family Poaceae; genus Aegilops; species Aegilops longissima. The sequence continues at coordinate 27,953 of JAHIAM010003750.1, forward strand.
TAAGGGTCGCTCGGCTTCCTCCGCCGCTTTACTAAACCGGCCTTCTCGGTGTCCCGATTGACCCGCCGGATTTGTACCACTCCTTCAGTGTGCCATGGTGGTCGTGGCAGTTTTAGCTCATCCTTGGCTTTGGTGGCTTTCATTATTTGGGTTTCAGATTGCTTTGAGGTCCTTTAGTTGCACAAATTGTTGGTGTATTTCATTCGATGACAAAGGAAGCATGTTAGTGGGTTTATTATACAAGTCCCAAGATTAATACAAGTATTCAACTTGGCACTTGGGGCTAATGGCTAGTTGATCTCAATTTACTATGAAGAGACACACCTTAAGTCCCGGTTTAACTTTACAAAGTTAAACCGACCCTTGGGGCTACTATGCAGGTAAAATAAAGAAAGGTCGGTTCATTACCTCATAGCGGTCCTTCATGCGGTTTACTAGACCGGCTTCAAAGTCGCGGCTTGTGTAAAGCCGTTCGAAAGCGAATGAAGCTCTTGGCAGAGAAATTGTCGAAGTCGACATATCGTCTTTCCCTTGTCCTTGCTCATAATAGTGGAACCTTCTTTGATGTGTGCTTTGCTAAAGCGACCGGTTGGCTAGGAGCAGTGTAGCGAGACTGTCACAATAACATCGTCATTTTCAGCGGTCTTGTTTGGGCTTGCCGTCGTTTTGCTTTGGCTCGGCGGTTCAACGATCACGACCGCTTTCGGCGGACGGGTTTGATGGAGCAGGCTGGGAAGTTTCCACTTGACCTCCGGTTCAACCTCTGGCGGATCAGCGATGTCGTTTTGTACAATTCGCCGAGCTTTCCTTGGCGGCTTCAGATTTTCGTGTTTGTTCGGGGTTTTCCGGATCAACATCCAAGGTAGGATCAAGAGTTTTCGCCTTCTTGCTCAAGCGAGCCTTGGTGCTGCAATATTCAGAATCGGATCAAGACAAATTGACCAAGGTGATGGTGAGTCGAATTGACAAACAGTAATTACATACCCCGGCGATGTTCGGAGGTAGTTGTGTGGTGGATGAACCGCCAGACGAGTTGGAAGAGGCCTGATAATTGGTCGACGGATTGAGAGGACATCGAAGAAACCTTTAGGGATAACGCCGGAGAGCAAGTCACCTCCGCCGACGCTTCCGGATAGGTGTGTCGGTAAACCGACCGAGGTAACTGTTGGCCATTGTGCGGGTTGTACGGGCGCTCTTCAGCCTGTTGTGTCTTCAAGTTAAGATTTGATTCAAGTAAGCACAGAATGGTATTTTTCACTTTCCGGACGGCGCGATTTAATTCTCTTAACCGCGCAAGATCGGATTCGAAGAAAGTAAGATTACCTCAACAGGTCGGCATGGCTGGCTTCAAAGATCATCCCGGGAAGAAAATTGTCGAGAAAAGATTGTAAAAGGGCCAAGCATATGCAGGAAGAAACGCAGCGGCAAGCGGTTTACCTCAGCTTTCGATTCTTCGTCCTCCGCGGATCGGAGGACTCGGCGGTCTTCTTCTTGCCCGTTTTCTTAGTGGCCTTGGACTTTACGAGGCGCCCAACCGGTTTGGTTCGCTTCGTATGAGCTGTCGCCCGAGAAGGAATAAGGATTAACGGTATCAACGGAGTATTAAGAGCTTGAAAGGCAGTGAGTAGAACTTACCGCCGGCGGTTTGTTGGTGGCACAAAATGGAGCCAACCCGTTAGGCTACTGACGGAGATTGGCTCATCGAGCATCTTCTTGACGATCTCGGTTACCTCTGTTCGATTATAGGCAGCTCGTGACGCTTTGAGGATCTTTGAGGCTGCCGTGTACTCGTGCATCAATCCGGGCGGCGGCTTAGTGGCAAAACACCCCAAGAGACCCAAAGAACGACAAGATCCACGCCGGTTAAGCCATTGGCCATTAGAGCCCGGAGCTTGATTATTTGCGGTGCGAAGTTCTTCCGTTCTGCGGCGGTTAAGCGGGAAGGCAGCGGATGCTGGTTGTCGAGCCGGTGAGAACGGTAACCCGTAAGGGGTTTCGCTAAGGTGGGCAGTGTTCCGCAAGAGAACCAGGTTTGGTTCCATTCCTTTGATGGCTGTGGTGCTTGGCGTGAGGAAAATCGACTTCCTTCCTCTTCGGATTGAAACGCCGCCCAGCTGTGTTAGGACCGCTGAAAACTCAGGCGGCGGTTCAAATGGAAAAATCCGGAACAACTCCACGAGCGGTTCTTCTTGAAGATAGACTTCACGAAGACTTGAAAGTTGCATATATTCGACACGTAATTCGGGCCGATGTCCCGAGGATGAAGTTGCGATCGGCAAGGACATCCCGAAATTTTGAACCGGGCGGACAGAACCCCGGTCTAAGTGCTGCATAAACATGATTACTTCTCCCGCCATGCTCGGGAGGAAACTCGCCTTCCGAACACGCCAATGGAGGACACTTTTGGAGCCAAACCGCCCGGTGGTGACATAGCCGTTGAGCTGCGTTTGATGACTCGACCGGACCCGATTGCAAGCGGAAAATTGAGGAGCCATTCGGAAGATTAAAGCTGCGAAGAAAGGAAGAAAACGGTTCATCGTTGAACAGGTCAGCGTTACGAATATTGTTAAACCGCAGTCCGTAGCGGCTTCCAGTCGGTTTAACTAAGGACTAATGGAGGGTCGGATTAGATATCGGGTTAAACCGCCAGAGGAGGTAGTGCTGAAAAAGTTGCTAAGTGTAGACGGAAACAGGTTTCCCATGCAAAAGGAAATAATCTAGATCTACCGTGGTTCAAGAAAGAAAATTTCTGCGACCTACTATGCACCTCCTACAGCGCAGGAAGGTTCAGGTATGTTAAAGTGAAAGATCTGAACAAAAGGGGAAGGTGCCTAGAATCGGGTAAACGGGACCTGTACTTCCTTTTCATGACTTCCTGTGACGCGCTCTGGTCCAGCCTGAGCCTATAAGCCTGCGCATCCAAAGCAGCCCGTTCCGCTGCCATCCTTTCGTCCGCGGCTGCCAAGTCCGCTTTAGCATTAGTGATCTGTTCCCTCACCTTTGCAATCTCCGCCAGAAAGTCCCGATCCGCGGATTAGCTTCCGCCAGAGCACAGCCTAACGCGTCAAAAGCTCGACAAAACTTGAGCGGCGGCGCGCGGGGCCTCCTTCCCGGCTGCCAAGACAGCTGTTGAACCAGCGACTGGGCGCCATGGTCGAAGAGTGAAGCACCGCCTGTACCGCCATGAAGATCCCAACCCGTTGGGTAGATCGAAGGGTCCGAATGCTCTCCCATCGGAACTACCCCGATCCGCCTCTCGTAGCTGGTATAGAGACTCGGCCCGCCGACGATTCGGCCCCGTAGTAGACCACAGCCACGTCACCCGATGCTGATCCGTCCTCGTAGCCTCCGTGAACGACTCCCACGAAAACATGCCCGACGCCGGTTTAGCCAGGCGGGACTCTTCTTCGACCGCTGAGCCGTTCGACGAGGTCGGTGCGACGTCCGCCCAGGCCCGACTCGCCAATCTTGCCGATGAACACGTGTATACCGCCAAAGGGACCCGGTACCCATACTCAACCGAGCCGCCTCGGGGCCCCAAATCCGATCGTCGATGTAGAGTTTGCCGCGACGACTTTTAGTCATCCGCCCATCAGATAGCCTTCGAGTCCTCGAACTTGCCCTCTAAGATCATCAAACCATCGTGCGATAGCCCCACGGTGGGCGCCAACCGTCGTGGAATTGTCACGGCAGATGTCCTCATGAAAGGACTTAGTCGCAGGCCATCGACGGGTTAACCTAGAGGGGTTAATGCGAAACAAGACACGGAATTATATGGTTCGCCCTTCGATGAAGGTAAAACCTACGCCCGCCATTGTGGTGTGATTGATATGATTCGCGACTAGGGAGCAATAGCTTTTCCTTAGCCTCGAATCCTCATCCTCTAACTCGCCGCCGGTCGCCCCTTATATACACGGGTTAACGCTCGCCGGCTTAGAATCCCAATCCGCTCATACAAGAGTCCGCTTGGTTTCTCCTTTCTTGTCTTACAATACAAGTTACAAAGATTAGGGCGGTTTACATGTATGGATCTTAATTCTTTCGGGCCCGAGCCTCCATATGGGCTCGATCACGACGTAGGGTAAACCGCCCCTCGAGGCGGTTCACACTCCGTAGTTGTATCCTCAACACCTTCCATTCGCCGAGTTCGCTTATAACAATAGTTATCAAGCCAGCTTGGGCAAAGCCCCTTTCGAAGTTCTTTATGGACGGAAATGTCGAACGCCTCTTAACCGGTCGAAACCGGGGAGAGACAACTCTTTGGCCCGAATATGATCCAGAAGCGTAAGAGCAGGTTCGCGTTATTCGTGAGAAATTGAAAACAGCCCAATCTCGTCAAAAGAGCCAATATGATCGCAAGCATAAGCCTATGGCTTATGAAATTGGCGAGAAGGCTTACCTTCGGGTTACTCCTTTGAAGGAACCCATCGATTCGGTATCAAAGGCAAGTTGGCTCCTCGTTACATTGGACCCTTTCGCATTCTTGCCAAACAAGGAGAAGTTGCCTACCAATTGAACTACCCCGCATCTCTCCGAGTCCATGATGTCTTCCACGCTTCCCAACTCAGGCGTTGCTTCTCGGATCCTATCCGTGGAGTGGACCGTGAAACGCTTGATCTCCAAGATAACCTCACCCATCGAGAATATCCCGTTCAGATTCTCGATCAAGCCGAGCGTACCACTCGACGCCGAATATCAAGTTTCTAAGGGTTCAATGGTCAAACCATTCCGAGCAAGAAGCAACTTGGGAAAGGGAGGATCGTCTTCGACTTGAGTATCCCACCTTTTT